>RJWM01007934.1:0-75514 GCA_004363535.1 Dasyprocta punctata | reverse complement strand
TCTTCCAGATACGAAAGTCTATCCTTAGTTTCCTTCAAGTGGTTCTGCCAACTTTTATTGGATTCTTTGATGTCCTGGTAATGTCTCTGAATCTGATTAATGCATTCTAATTTTTTATTAGTTTCATTCTCAATTTCCTTTGATTTTTCATCCTCCACCTTTCCTGCTATGTTTCTTTTAGAGGCGTTTAGCGATTCCCCGATTATGAGTTTCATTTCAATTCTCAGTTGGGTTAACAGTGCTGCTTTAATTTCTTTCATAGCTTCGTGGAGTTGTCTCCCCACTTCTGTTGTCAACTGCTCTGAGAGTTTAATTTTTGGACTCCCGACCATTTCAGCATTAGAATCGGTTCTGCTTGTATCGGAGTCTGGAGAGCGCCCTCTGCCTTTCCGTCTTGGCATTTTCCTGGGCTCGCCCGTGAGGCCGTGTTGGTCCACTGCTTCTCCCGAGCCTGTTTCTGCTCTGCGAATGTCTACTGCGGTGCGAGAGAGGATGGGGCCGCTGTCTGGTTAACTGTACAGGGCCGTCCGCCAAACCTCCTCTATCACCCCCAGGGCATTAGCGCCGTTTCCACCACAGCCTTCCGGGAATCGTGCCTAATTAGGTGCAGTTCCGGACTCAAAATGGCTGTGCCTCGCTCTCCCTCGGGGGTGGGGGGGTGGGGGCCGCTGGGTTCACTCACTCGCCTGCTCGCAACCACCTCGCTCCACGGTCGACCGTCGTCTCTGCCGTCGCGCCACACCACAGCAAATCCACCGGCAGCTCCCCCGCGCATCAAGAGCACCAGGTTCGTACCTTCTCAGCTCGGGTCGCAGCGCTGATTGGATTCCGCTCCAGACAGGTCTCTGCCTTTATTTCATTCTTTTACTCTTTCCACGGGCTACAGTTCTCGTTTTAGATTCTTCTTGGGTCCAGAGGACCCATCTCCCTGTTTTTTCCTTCTCTCTGTTATTATATTAGTTTATATTCCAGCATTTTGATGGTATATTCAGGGAGCCTCCCTGTCACGGTGTCATCTGGGCGGCCATCTTGGAGGAAGTCCTTAACTGTACTTTTAATCTGTCTACTTGAATTCAGTTTCTTGTATATAGCATGTAGTTAAGTCATACTTTCAGTTTCCAGTTTTAGTCAACATCATCCTGGATATTGTAGCTAAAGCAGTTGGGTAAGAAAAAAGGCATCCAAATTAAAAAGGGAAAATTGAAACCAGCTACTTGCAGATCACAAGATCTTATATATAAAAAACCCTAAATTAGACATACAGAAAGAAGCACTTATAAATAAAAACAGATAGAACTAATATATAAATTCAATAAGGTAGTACACTACAAAATCAATATTTAAAAATCAGTGTAATGGTCTATCTAAAAAAAATCAAGAAAATAACCCTATTAATGATAGTACCAAGCTGGGTGTGTTGGCACACTCCTGTAATCCCAGCCCTTGGGAATCTGAGGCAGGAGGATTGTTGCAAGTTCGAGACCAACCTAGGCTACAAAGTGAGCTCAAGGCAAGCCTGAACTGCATAGTGAGACCCTGTATTAAAAAGACAAAAAAAAATGATAGCACCAAAAAGACTAAAATACTTAGGGATAAATTCAACCAACAAATTGAAAATCAAGGGCTGGGTATTTAGCTCAGTGGAACAGTGCCTCCTGGCAAGTGTGAAGTGCTGAGTTTGATTCCTCATACTCAAAGAAAAAAAAAAATTGAAAATCAGTACAATGAAAACTACAAAACACCAGTGAAAAAAATTTTAAAAGACACAAAGAATTAGAAAGATATTGCATATTCACAGATAAGAAAAATATTGTTAAAATGCCCACTATAAGCAAAGCAACATGTAGATTAAATGCAATGCCTGTCAAAATCCCAGCAGCATTATTCCCTGAAACAAGAAAAAAATATCTAAAACTTGTACAAACTGCAAACCACCCTTCAAAGAGCCAAAACCCTCTCGATAGCCTGAGGGGTAAAGCAGTGGACCTTCACACTTGCTGATATGGTGAGGGACTTTCCCACCAGATTACCAAGAAGACACAGTGGAGAAAAAATAGTTCATCAATAAATGATGTTATCTACCTGTCATATGCTATACACAAAAATCAATTTGAAATAAGTTAAAGACCTAAATGTAAAATCCAAAACTGTAAAGCTCCTAAAAGACAACATAAGGGGAAATGTCTTGATACTGGCTTTAGCAACAGTTTTTCAGAAACCACAACAAAAGCTCAGGTTTAATCCTGTATAGTTTCTTTTCACTTCATAGTCTACATAAGCATTTATCTATTCCACCGATTTAGGTTTTTTGTTGTTTGTTTGTTTTTGAGACAGGGTCTTGCTCTGCAGTCCAGGCTGGTCTTAAACTCACTATGTAGCCTAAACGGTCCTTGAACTTGAGACAATCCTCCTGCCTCAACACCCCGAGTGTTGGGATTACATGCGTGTGCCACCACGCCAGGCCAAGGTTCTTTTTAAAGTACAGAGTATTTAGAAGAAAAATAATCCAACATGTTCACCACTGGTGATTGTCCACTATATTAAAAAATCAAAACATAATAGATAGCATACTATTTTTAGAAACCAGTAATACAGAAAGATCCAAAGTGAAAACTGAAAGCTTCTCTTTACCCTACCAACTGCTGCTTTTCCCTAGGAATAAGCATTGTGGTATTGACCGGAGGATTCCTTCTACAAATAAAAGGGTATGCATATGTGTAACAAATCATACTTGTATGAAAAATGCATAAATAGTGTTCAAATTTAAAGGTCAAATGAGAGAAATTCAACAGTTATAATAAAGTTAATACACAACATCAAAGCTGCCTATAAATCAAGAAAATACAGATATATTGTGTTTGGATCTGGGAGGTCCCCATCCTGTTAGGTACTCAGAGGCGGGGCTTTGGAGGGTTGGTTGGATCATGGGGTGGTGGGTGCAGCAGTTGAGTTTGCTGTTGAGAGTGGATCTGGTGGGAAGTGGTTGTGGTGTGGCCTGGAATGGTGTCTCTCCCTTCCTGGCTCTGCCTTGCTCTCTCTGCTTCCTGGCAGCCATGGGGTGAACAACTCTCATCCCTGTACTCCTGTGCCTTACTATTTCTGCCTTTGAGCCCACCATCCACAGACTGAAACTCCTGAAACTGTGAGACAAATTAAACCTCTCCTTTAAATTGTGGGTATTGTGTCTCAGCAATGATGAGGCAAGTGACTGAGACAAGATAACTCAATTTTTTAAATGACAATGAATATAAAGATTCATTTAGTGGAAAAACAAAACACGAATGCAGTGAACATAAACAGATGCTTAATTTATAACTAGCCCCAAGAAATGCAATTAAAACAAATAGGTTCCATTGTTTACCAGTTTACAAAAATTAATCATGTTGAGGGTATTGTCTTTCTCATAGAGAAGTCCTGTTTTTTACCTCCACGAAGTAAATACTCATGTCCATCTGTTTGCACTCCCTGCCCATTCCAGGATGGGCTAGATTTGGCTGAACCAGATCTCCATAGGGTTGAGCTAATCTGTTGGTTAAAATAAGATAGTCCCAAAATTTATGCTCAAAATTTTTGCGTTACACTACTAGAATCACTAGACTAATATTAACACTTTAAACACTTTATCTTTAAAGTATGTGAATAAAGAATGTTTCAAAATGTTGTTTTCTCTCTAATTGTGTTTTCTCTTTATTGCAGGTGTGGATAGAATCAATTCCCAACCAATGAAAACGCAAATTAGATGTAATCATTTCTATTTGTTTTTCTTTCAGCATTGGTTTTCAAATTGCTTGAAACATCTGGATATGTGCTATGTGAGACTTATTTCAGACAATTTTGGTGAAGATCTAGTTAAATGATCTCGAAATGAATTTGTGAAAGTACTGTCATTATCAGTCTCCTTATTAACATGTATTTCAACATCAATTTCTCCATTGCTTTCTGTACTCGACCAGCAGTCAATTAAGTGTGCAAGTTAAACAATGTATAATTAGAAATAAACAAATTAAAATTTCAAACAATGCAAATCATCACCATCTCAGGCAGTTCTGCCCAGTGAGCCCATGTGATCATGAGCATTCATTTGATCTTAACGAACTGCTCTGCTTTCTCCAGATGAACTTTTTGTTTCATTTTAAAGAAACAAGTATTTTTCAATTATGTGGTTAACTTGAAAAGGGGGAAAATAAAACAGGTTTCCAATTTTATACAGGACACGGAACTAGTCTGTGCTATTGGTACCTTTCCTCAAGTGAAGATGTCTCATAAGTAAGAGGAGAACTGCACCAAACTCTCCGGGCAACTTTGAGGAAGCAACGATGTTGAGATCACAGCATGGGGAAGGGCAGCAACCACACAGGAATCCACCCTGCCCCAGGAGACAGCTAAGCATGTGCTCCTCACTGTGCATTACTTGGGGAGATCTCACTCCTGACGTCTTCATCTTCCAGTTTTATTAAAGTGAGAGTCACATAACATAAATTAAATATGTACAATTCAGTGGCATGTAGTACATTCATAATATTTTGCAGCCATTTCTTCTACTTCCATTTCACCACCCCAAAACAATTACACCCTATTTCCCTTTCCCCCAGCCAGGAATCTATTTTCTGAGTCTATGAATCTACCTGCTGTAGTATTTCACATAAATGGAATCATACAATATGTGAACTTTGTGTCTGGCTTCTATCATTTAGCAAAATGTTTTCAGGGATAATTGACTTTGCAATACTAGTACTCTTTCTGTTTCTGTTTTGTTTTGTTTTGCCAGGTAAATAATCGTCTACTAAATGGATATACCAAATTTTGTTTATCTGTTCATCCGCTGATTGATATTTGGATTGTTTCTACCCTTTAGCTTTTGTAAACAGTACTTTTATAAACATTTCAGTAGGCTTTAAAAAAAACATAATGGGACAAGAAAATACATAAAGACCTAATGATTTTATGTGAAAAAGAAAAACTATTCATTTTCAGCATAAAATATGTTAGAAAATCTACAAAACAACTGCCAGAACTTATAAGCAATTTTACTACACTCTTTTTTTTTTTTTTTTTTTTTTTTTTTTTTTTTTTTTTTTTTTTTTTTTTTTTTTTTTTTTTTTTTGGTTTGGTTTGGTTTGTTTGTTTGACTGATTTTTTTAGGCAGGATCTTGCTATGTAGTTCATGCTGGCTTTGAACTCACTTTTGTAGATCAGGGTGGCCTCGAACTCAGCAATCCTCCTGACTCAGGCTCCTAAGTGCTGGGATTACAGGCATGTACCACCATGCCCAGCTCAATGTACTACACTCTTATGTAACTAGATTAAAGAGAAAATAATATTGAAAATTAACAACTATTCAGGGCCAAATAATAAAGGCAGAAATTTAAAAAAAAAAAATATATATATATATATATATATATATATATATATATCCTGCATTAGGATCTAGACTCTATGAGGGTGAAGATTTTTGTCTGCTTTTACCTCTGTATCCTAAAAGCACAGAACACTGCATCACACTAGTAGGTTTTCAGTAAGTATTCCTTAAATATATTGATATGAAACTCAGGCTAAGCAATTGTGTCATGCTCATAACTTGTGAGAAAACAAGAAGGCAAAGAAAAGGAAATAAACTTCGAAATCAAGAAAAAGTAACAATAAAAACCACTGTTGTAATGGTTTTCTTATGATTGCCATCATCCTTTCTGTGACTGTTGTAGTTCAGCTATGGGCTTCTGCACCCAAGCCTAACAGGCATACCAACAGAGTGCTTGTCATTTCCAAACACACAGGGAGAAAGTAGACAGAATGGAGATAGAGCAGACATTAATTCCCCAAGGCAAGAACAGTATGGGTAATCATAAGCCTGGTCCCTGAATAAGTAGACCTTCAGTAAATATGACCAAGACAAAGTAGAGAGCCCAAATAAAATCAGAATTTGTTTGCTTTTATCCTTTCCTCTCTTTGGCCCAAATTCACTAGTTCTTCCTTTACCGCTTCATTCCTTACCTTTCAAATAAACTTTTGACACTGTTTTTGGCTTGTGTTGTCCAAGTCCTCATTCAAGGCAGGTAGAACCTTAAATGTGTTAATTGGTGAAGCATCCCTAAAGGAACCACCGCACAACAAAACCTAACTACAATTATATCAGTGTGGAGGCAACTTCACAACAATACTTTCAATACAAAAGAATAAGAAAAAAGCCCTTTGGAAAATTGAAGAGGTCCTTTATTGAAAAAATAACTTCTATGTGAGCATAACACAAAAGATAACTATTAAGTTCCTACTCTTAGAAATGAAATATTTTTCCCAGCTTGGTCACTGAGAGGGGCCCAGCTGTAGCAGCACTTTTACCCCCACAGATGTTCACCTCACCCTCAAAACCAAGTTTGAAAGTGATACTTTTCCACAAAAATAAACCAGTGCTATTGGAGGAAGTTTACATTAAGTTTGGAAACAGGAAAGATCCAAGATAAACCAGAAAGAAATGATGCTGGCAAAATAGACCAATGCTTCAGGGGCCAAGATGCTGGTTTAAAGGAGTTTCCTTTAGCAGTTCTGAAATATTTTAGTTTCAAGGAGAAGCCTAAGAAGGGAGGAAATTGAAACAATGAAGGGAAAGGATGGCATGAAAAAAGTCAATTGTGTAGAATTCAAAGAATTCATACTCAAAAAAGAAAAGTTCAACTGGAAGAAAGCCTTTTTAGTAAATGGTGCTGGAAAAACTGACTTTCCACACCCCAAAGATTAAAATTAGACCCATATCTTTCACAATGCACCAAACTAAAACTGAAATGGACCAAAGATCTAAATATTAAAACAGAAACATTGAATCTGCTGAAAGACAGAATAGGTAGAACACATGAAGACATTGTTGCAGGTAAAGATTTTATGAACAAAACCCCAATCACACAAGAAATATCACAAAGAATCAACAACTGGGATCTCATCTTATTAAAAAGATTTTGGGCAGCAAGAGAAATTGTCAACAGATTGAAGAGACAACCCACAGAGTGGAAAAAATAATTTTACCAGGTGTTCCTCAGGGAAAGGATTACTATCTAGAATATATAAAGAGCTCAAAATAAATCAGACACCCCAAATTTAAAGACCCAGTCTGAAAATGGGCATCTGAGATGACTACCACATACTTCTCAAATGAAGAAGTACAAACAGCAAATAAATATATGGAAAAAAAATTCAACATTATTGGTCATTCAAGAGATGTAAATTAAAACAACATTGAGATTTTATCTCACTCCAGAAAGAATGGGTATCATCAAGAAATCAACCAACAACAAATGCTGGTGGGACTGTAGGGGAAAAGGAATCCTTCTCCACTGATGCTGAGAGTGTAGACTGGTGCAACTGCTGTGGAAATCAGTGTGAAGATCCTTTAAAAAACTAGGACTACAGGTTCCATTCGAGGCAGCTATTCTCCTTCTTGGTATCTTTCTGAAAGAATTAAAAGCATCATACCACAGCCATAGATGCATACTAGTGTTTTTAATAGCCAAATTTTGGAAACATCCCAAATGCCCATCAGCTGGTGAATGGATAAAGAAAATGTGGGGGTTTTTTTATACAATGGAGTGCTACTCTGCCATAAAGGATAAGGTTGAGACATTTCCAGGCAAATGGATGCACTTTGAGACCATACTCTTAAGTGAAAAAAATTGGACACACATGTGTAAATATTGCACTGTTTCTCTGGCGTGAGAAACCAAAAGTGTAAATAAGGACCAAAATGTATGATAGGTATTGTGAAATACGAAGAAAACGTTCAAATGGGGAGGGAAACAAGAGAGTGAGGAGGAACAAAGGAAAGAAGGGAAAAGTTTTAAGACATGAAAGAAAGAAGAAAAATGGAAACAAAGATTTGTACCTGGGGAGGGGAGGAGGGGTTGAAGGGAGGGTAAGGGAATGAAAAAAAAGAAACAAGTTACATCATGTACAGGCACAAATTCTCTATGATGAATGTGATCATTATGTATATCTAAAATGTATCAATAAAATCTGATTGAAAAAAGAGAAAAGTTCATACAAAGGTGCAAAAAAGTTAGAATACTCAAAAAACGTGAATGATTCAGTTTTGTTCATTTAACAAGTAAAATCATATTTACATATTGAGTTTTTATTTCTTCTAGTGAATACATGTCTGTCTATAAGAAATTAATGTGATTAATTTCACTAGTGAGTGGAGAGAAGGATGTGGGCCAAATAGCCTGGAAAGCATAGGTTGTGTACAAAGAATTGGACTGAGCGCCCACTGCCCATGAGTCAGGCAGATCACAGCCCTGGAAGGGAGCCAGCCCTGTGGGTCACACAAACACAAGGAGAAAAAACATGTGGGGACCTGGGCCTGAGGAAGAGGCGCTGCATGGAGCCAGATATGGTGCGAACGGAGGCAGACTTCAGCCCCATGTTGCTGGGAATCAGCAGGGAAACCAGCCCGCGGTGAGCTCACAGTGAGGCTAACCCTCCCTCCTGTAGGCAATGACCAAGTTTGCAAGTTCCAGGATGTTAAACCAGCACACTATGTTTGCTTGTGTGTGGTGAGATTGGGGGAAAACACTTAGAACTCTACACATAGTATGACATATTGTTGCATGATTAAACAAAACACCCTCCACCAGTTGTTTCCCCTGGTATTTAAAGTTCTGCATAGCCTGATTTCAGGTAATCCACAAGCGCTACTGTGTGGACTACTTACTGCCTCATCCTTCTGATCTTGCCCTTTCTCCCCATCTGAATGTGCACCCCCACAGAAGCTGGGACCTGGTTTGTCTGAACCCTGCCTGGTGCACTGTGGGTACACAGGGAATGTGTTGTGTGTGTGTTCAAACAACACACACTAAGAAAAACGGCTATTCTGTTCTCAGTCCTGATGCCCACAGTCAGGTCTTTCACTAAAGAAGATGTAGGAGTCCAGGGCCGCAGTGGAGGAATGGTTGAGATTTCTCTTCCTGTAGGCTCCATAGAGGCCCTTTTGCTAGTCTGACTTCTGCCCCTGTCACCCTGACCCCAAGGTCCCCTTTTCACCCAAGGCCTTCTCCTACTCGTGCAGTTGTTTAGGATGGCAGAACTAGGCCTTCCAGCAATGGGCAATAGAACATGCTGCTGTGCCATGGGGACTCAAAGCTGGCTCCCTGTTTGCACCTCCTCCATCCAGGGGGTGAGACACAGGTGGGAGAGGGAATGACTTCAGCTCCTGATAATGAGGACAGCACCCAGGGGTGGCCTGGAGAGCACACTGCATTGAAAGTCACAAGTGACACAGATAACCAGGGGTAAAGAATGCCAGGTTCTCATCCCTCCTGAGTGAGGGCAAAGGAGCAGGGATGGACACTGCACCACGACTTTGGCTCACATCCCAGTGTCCAGAGGGCACTGGTGTGGGGAACCAGGTGGTCACACCACTGCAGGAGAGGCTGAGAATGCAGGCTTCACTTGGGGTGGTAGAAGCCCATGTAGAACAATCCTTAAATCAGCAGCTGCTCAGCGCTCTGAGCTATGAACGGGATGAACGCTAGTTAGGACAGGACTTCCAAGGCAATGCAGACCCCGGCCATTGGTCACTGCGTTTCACTTCCATCTTTGTTCATTATTCAGTTTCGTCACATCAAGTAGGTTTTTGGGCCTATTGGTGGTATTCTTTCAGCACCTTCTTCTGGTGTCCTGTCATTACAATGGTGCCTAACCGGCATGCTCACAGTATTGGAAATGTCTGTTGCCTGATTAGCATCTTGTTATATTTAGCAGAGCCATCTGGAAGCCTTGTCTGCAAGGACAGGAGCATAGCTGTAGTCTGGGTGCTATGCTCTCTTCGGCTAATTCATCATGTTGGACATGCCATTGTCTCTGCCCGTGTCCTTAGCCCCTAAGACTAATGAGATTTTTCATCATCCCTATCTACTGAAGAAATCCTGAGTCTATGTTTCCTGGATGTCACCAGAAAAGTTGTCTGCTACTTAAAGGGAAATGTGGAAAGCAAGACAATTGTCATCCTCAAAAGTGATTTTGGCCGTGACGTCCCGGGCGGAGTGACCTGTGCCTTGGCCAGCTCACTGTCATCTCCTCCCCCCACCCCCGGCACAGCTTGGAGGGAAAGTGCTGTGGGGTTTCAGCTCAGAGGTCACATGCTCGGATTCACATGTATCAAAACAAAGGTACACCGTCCAGAGTGCTGAGCAGCAGCAGCCCTAGGAAATGGTGAGTCGACTGCATGGGGAAGCTGAGGCCTCCAGTCACCAGCTCAGTGTCACTTGGTGGAATTTCCCCTGCAAGGCAACCTCACCAGGAAAAGGGGTTTCCTTTGTGCCATTCTAGAGGTCAAAGGTCACAGTGCTGACACGCACTTGGCCATAGAGAGCTGGCAGGTGACAACGACTCAGAGTGCCACAGAGTCCTGCAGGCCCCTTAGACCTCAGAATGTCCCACCAGCCCCACTCATCAGGGTTCTGCACCTTCCCCAGCATTCCCACTGGAGACCAGGCTCTCAACACAGGAGCCTTGGGGTCGAGGTCAAGTTGCATCCACAGTGAAGCAAAGAAACCCAACGAAACCAACCATCCCCTCTGAAAGCAGCATGGCCAACTGAAGTACCCCTCAAGGATGAATCACTGGGCTCCCCCACTGCATGTGCCCCAAAATGTGACTTGCTACTCTTTGCCTGCCACACTGGGGAAGTGGGCACAGTGCAGCCCTGCCGAGGTGTTTGGTGTCTGTTTAATTAATGATTCAGGAACACAGTGCTGGTTTAAAGATGCTTGAAACTATTATCATGAATTAAGAAACAAACCCACTACTATCCTTAAAGGTAATTTGATTCATTTGGTGCCTGGTGTCTATTGGATTCTGAAAGGTGTCTTGGAAGGTGCCTCAGTGATCCCTGAATCCTAGTATCAGAACCTTGTAACACCCTCCTCTGCCCAGGGGCCCCACTTACTGACTTGACAACCAGAAAGCAAGGTGTCAAACTGTCATTTCCAAGATAGTGATCTCTGTCTACCTCTGTCTCTAACTGTACCTCTATCTCTCTATCTAGTCTCCCTCTCTTCCTCTTTCCTTCTCATATTTCCTCCCTTCCTTCCTTCCTTCCTTCTCTCTCCCAGGTCCAGAATCTCAATCCACAGCAATTGTGCACTAGTAAAACTGTGCTGTTCCAAGTTGTTGAATGTAGGGGGTGCTTGTCACATAGTAAAAATCAATTCATTGGTGTTGCACAGGGTTCTGGACATATGGAAGGATCTAGACAGCGTGTTTTGGAGACTGGGGATTGGATTTTCCTCAAACAACTCAGAGGCCTGTGGCTCAGAACTGAATTTCATAAAAGGTGAAGCACATCTTTGGGTTTGAGTGCTTCCCCTCCGTGGAGGAGAGTCCGGCATCTAAGTCCTGATGCCCAGTGCCAGTGATAGCACCATGTATGATGGAGATGAGGGGGAGCTTATCCTGGCTGTCCAAGTGTGCCAGAGAAACTCCACTAGCTGAACAGAAGAGAAGAGGACAAAGGAGACAGAGACCAAGTGACAGGTCAGTGAGAAAGCCAGGCCTGGTGGTGCAGGCCTGTCATCCTGGTGCTGAGCAAGGCTGAGGTAGGAGAATCTCATGTTCACGTCCCACCTGGGAAACTTAATGAGACCCTATTTCAAAAACAAAAAATAAGATTGTGAATGTAGCTCAGTGGTAGAGAGCTCCCAGTGTCAAGTCCCAGTACCACAAGAAAGAAAGAAGGGAATGAAGGGAGTGAGGGAGTGAGGCAGGGAACAAGGGACATGCCAGCCACAGCAGGCTGTCTTTTCTCCAATGTATTTTGGCTCCTTTGCTCAGAATCAGGTGGCTGTCATTGTGTGGGTCTGTCTCCGTGTCCTCTAGTCTGACCCCCTGGTCCACGGTTTTTGAGCTGTCACCATGCTGTTCCTGTTGCCACGGTGTGTGGTAGTAAAGTCAGGTATGGGACACCTCCCATCAATACTGACAGACCTATTCTGGGTCCCCATGCTTTCTTATGAATTTTAGGGTTGGTTGCAATAGTCCTGTGAAGAATGCTGGTGTTTTGTTGAGGACTGCACTGAATCTGCAGGTTTCCTTTGGCAACGTGGGCATTTTGACAACTTTCATCCTGCTCGTTCTTAAGCATGGGAGATCGTTTCATCCTCTGCAGTGCTCAGGAATTTTCACTGGAAAGGTCTTCACCCGTGGTTAGATTGATCCCTGGGTACTTTTTAAGCTAGCATGAATGGACATAGATATTTTTATACTGTATTGTTTAGGAAATAATGACAAAGAAAGTCTATACAGTATTTTTACACTGTATTGTTTAGGAAATGACAAAGAAAGTCTATACAGATATTTTTATACTGTATTGTTTAGGAAATAATGACAAAGAAAGTCTATACAGGTTCAGTACGAATGCAATCTTTGTATTTTGGATATGAGAGCAATTGAAAACAAGGATACTGGACAGTGGATACCAAGGACCAACTCTCAGCTCCATGAGATATCACTGAAATGCTTAAAAGCAAATGTAGGACATCATGACATGCAGCATCTGAATCCTTTGGTGGGTGTCTTCTAAAACACAGAAATTCTTCATGCCTGAAATGGGTCTAATACCTAGAAGAAATTGGCAGAGTTACACAAGCTGAAAGATTTTCAAGAGGAGGAAGAGGGAAGCAGGAGAGAAAGTACAAAGATGGTGGTAGACGTAAAGTAAAACTATTTCCTGTCTCACACCCTACAAATCCAGCCAGGTGAGTGATCCAGTTTCGTAAACATAAGATCGTTTCTGAGAAGGCCAGGTGCCATGAAGGAAATCAAACAGGACAGTAGCGATAAACCTGGGAGGCCAGGTGGCACTTACTGAACAGGAGGAGCGGCATCTCAGGAAGAGCAGGTAACACCTGAGCTCAGACGTCAATGGCAGGGTAAACCAGTAATGCTTTAAGGCACAGTGACCTGCCAGCCAAGGCTAGAAGCAGAAAGGAACAAAGTGACAGCAAGGTGGGGTTGGAGTGGCCAAAAATATGGGGGGGCGGGTGCCAGGGTCAGACACAGCCAACCAAGGGACAGTTTGAGGACAGTGTACACAGGAGAGCAACTTGATCCTTTGACTGCTCAGCTGAGGAAGATTACAGGGAGGCACAAGGTAGTGGGAGACCACAGAGGAGGCCACCATGGCCGAGGAGGCCACCATGGCCAAGGAGGCCATGGGAGGACGGGTGTGCATGGGGCTGTCAGTGAAGTGGGCGTTATTGCTCCATGCTTCACAGAAGAGGGAACTGAAACTCAGAGAGACTGAGTGACTTGACCAAGGTCATTAGGCCTTTAACTGGCAGGACTAGTATCTTTCTTGGTACTTTTTATTGTAGTAAAATATACTTAGCATACAGTATGTCATCGAACCGAATCTAAGTATTCAGCTCAGTGGCACCGAGTACATCCGTAACACTGTGACCATTACCACAAGATTCCAGACCTCACCATCTGCTCAAGCAGAGACTGCACTGGAATGGCAATGTGCCCAGCCCATGCAGCCCTGTCATGACTCTGCTGCTGGAGTCTCTGTTCTGGATGCTCCCTATTCACAGCCACTGTATCTGCCTTTGTGTCACTCAGATGCGGCACTGAGGGTCACATATCCTCCTGTCCACCGGTAGCACAGGGTGGTTTTCTTCCCTGTGATGATGGAGGCTCAAGATTTTACCAAAATACGTAATTCCAGGCCCCTCCGGGAGACCCTGCGAAATCTAGCATGGCACCCCCACAGCCACCAGAGGGCACTGCGCAAGAGACAAAGACCTTGTCAGAGATCTAAAGGGCGACAAGAGACAGCCGGACAGGATGGGGTGAGTATGCTTAGCGGAGCGTTGTGAAGCAGAGAAGGGTGGGGAAGCCACCCCTGCAGTCCCGGGCCAGCCCCCAAAACTGGCACAGACACCACACGCCACCCACTGCCGGGCTGCCAGCTGTCCCCAGGGATGAAACCACCCATGAGGGACAGAGAGAACAGGGAGGGAAGCAGAGGGCGGGACCATCTCCAACAGCCCAGTGACCTCCGACCTGTGGCTTGCACCTTTTACAAATGAGGAAACTGAGGTTCCAGAGCCAGTGAGTCATGAAAGCGAGTGAACTCAAACAGAACAGCTGCACTGGAGACGCTGCTGGGCTCAGTGCCCTGACTTCTCCAGGCCTGGTGGACTGGGGCTCCCCTGGCCTCACACCCACAAGTTCACCGGTCACCCCAACCCAGCTCCCGTCCGGAGGCTGGTGCTGACGTCTCCCACTGCCTCCCGGCAGCTGCACTCCAGGATCTTCGTCCAGGAGCTGACATTTATCCCTGTCACATTCGTCTTGCTCACTCAGCCGACAACATTTGTTCTGAGCCCACACAGTACCAGGCTCCGGGATCCAGGAAAGCGGTCTGGGCCCTGCCCTGAGGCGCTCACACTGGGGTTGGGACCCCGGGGAGCTGCACCAACCCTCACAACACACAGAGCAGGTGGTATTTTCCCTCTCCGGAGGTGGGGACACTGAGATCGAGAGGTTGTTGTGACCCAGGCTGGGCATGCAGCTCCCAGGCTGACCCTTTGCCAAACAGGTGTGAGGCCAGATTCCAGTCCCACCAACCAGGAAAGAACTCAGAGGTTGGGATGATTTGTTTGACACTGCTACAAAGCTGCAGGTTCAGGATTCACCCGCCAATAGCTCAGAGCCCTGATCCTCTCCTTCTACTGAGGCACATTGGTCCCAGGGCCCAGTGATGCCTGGGTTTGCCACTCCTGATGATGTTTATTGTCCCAGTATTGATGGAACTAGGATGGCTTCAGGGTCCTGGGTGGGACACTAGTACATGCCCCACTCATCTAGGGTTCTCCAGACACAAGGGCACTGCTGTAGACCACCTGGCCCATCCAGTCCAGACCTGCTGGGCCACACAGCTGGGTCTGCTTGTTGGTGCCTTTAGCATTGATTTGTCTCCACACCTGGTCCTCCGCATGCAGGACCTATCTGTGTCTCCATCATAGGAAACCTGCTTCTGTCACCCCAGGGCCCTTCACTCCTCCGGGAGGGGAACAAGCCCAGGGGCCACCTCTGCACCACTCCCTTTAGCAGGGCTTCTCCACATAACGCCCACTCTGAGGCTCAGTTGTCCCCATCCCTCTGCTCTTCTGGGCCAAAGGGAGACCAAGGCCAAGTTGGGGGCAAGGCTGAGCAGTGGGCAAGGCAGGCGGGACCCTGGCTCAGGGACACAACGTCATGTGGGCTCATGCTCCAGCCCTGACACCATCTTAGGAACCCACAGTCCCACATGCTCACCCCATAAGATTGCAGCTACTATCACAGTGTTATTTTGCAGAAAAGAAAACTGAGGCCATATGTGAGTTCCTCTGAAACTGTTTCCTAAGGAATGCTGGTTGTGCAGGGCTCAAGAAGACTGCAGAGGGCAGCACCCATCTGAACCCCTCTACAGAGGTCCCAGACACCCATGACACCAGGGTCTTTCACACCCTTGGTACACTGACCACCTCCAACTTTGAGACTTGTTGCTGGGGTTCATCTGCAGAAATGAAAGAACTGAACTCCAAAAAGCAGCTGGAGCAGGCCCTGTCCTCCTCCCCTCCCAGCCAACGAGAGCCAGCCTCAAGCACATGGCAACTTTGAGAAGTCTTCCTAGAGCCAAGGGCACGTCTCTTGAAGGGTAGGGTGGCCCTGGAAGGTTTTCTGGAGGAGGTGACATTGGGAGAGAAGCCAGGAAGGAGCTGGCCTTGGAAACAGTGCAGGGAAAGGGTGGTATGAGTCCAAATCCATCCACCCACCGTGCATGGTGTCTCCAGAGGAAGCTGCATGACTCTGACTAGAAACCCATGTGGGGAAATATCCCAGGTTGTAGACACAAGGCATGGGCCCCTTGGTTCCTGTTTCCCTGCTGTCCTCTGTGGGTCTGCAAACCCCCAAAGTGACACTATATCTCCCCATAGCACCTGTCTCCAGCACCCACTTCTGCACAAGGCCCCACCTGGCTAGCACTGGGTGCTGGCAGGATGAGCAAGTCCTGGAGGCCAGCAAGGAGGGGCACAGACCCCAGCACCCTCCTCCTTCTGCACAGAGGAAGCAGAAAGACAAAGGGATCCCAGAAGGTTGGAGGCTGAGTCGCCCACACAATTGGAAAATATTCACACAAAAGTCCAGATTTCCAGCTATTTTTAAAGTCTCTGAGGATCTGGCATTGGAGCCTGCATGTCCCCATGGCAACGACAGCCGGTGCTGGGCCCCGCTGCCCCCCTCAGGCCGGGATGGCTCTGCAGCTCTCCTGGCACCCACCCACAGGGCACCTGGGCACCCACTCACACAAGTCACTGGGTCACACTCAGGTTTCAGACATTTGAGGAGCAGAAAGCTGTACTGGGGATGGGAACTGTGGTCCATCCATCACCTTAGATTCCCTCCCAGAGCTCTTGGTAGCTCTCCAGGGTGGGACCTTGGGGACCCACAAAGATGCTTGGTTTCCAGGCTCCTCCAGAGCAACATCATCCTGAGAAAAGAGATGCCTTGCACAGCACACACCAGGAGGGGGTGACTCCCCGCCATTCCCAGCCCTACCCAGCCCTGCCATGGGGCCCACCTCACTCAATGTCAGTCCTAACCCATGGAGGGAACAAGGAGGGGCAAAGGCAGGGGTTTGCCTTCAAGCTAGGTCTGGCAGGGGCCCCCCACATGCGCAGGGGTCTAACAGTCAGTGATGAAGTCCAGGCTAAAAGGCTGGGCTCAGCCACCAGGGAGTGGTGGCCCCTAGCCCCGAGGGTCTGCCAACCCCCTCACCTTCCCCAGCAGGGTCACTCCAAGCATCTAGACAGGGCTCACAGGCCCACAGCTTCTGCTCAGCCCAGGGCAGAGGCTGCAGCAGTTGGTGGCCATTGGGCTTGGTGGCAGACTTACAAGGAGCAAGAGAGTTGGTTCCTGGTGCCTGCCCAGAGGCAGCCTACTTCAGTTGGCTTCTGGTGCAAGCCTCAGGGCCTCTCATTTCTACCCAAAGGGTAGAGAAGCCCAGTGAGCATCAGCTCCTCTGAGCTGTTGGAGAGAGACACCCTGCCTAGGTCCAAGGCCACACTCCAGGGGAAAGAGATGCTGCCCACACTGATCCATCTGTTTTCTACCTACTTCCCAGTCCACCCCAAACTCACACACTTTTCCAGTTCTGCCTGCTGACCCCTTTTCAGCCACCCCTAATCATCAGAACCTGGGGTTTTCAGGCAGAATATGTATGCTTGTAATTCCACCCATCAGGAGACTGAGTCAGAAAGATCTTGAGTTCAAGGCCAGACTGGGCAATGTTCAGAGTCTCTGTCTCAAAATAAAATTTTAAAAGGACATAGGTCATAGCTCACTGGTCCCAACACTTACCTAACCAGCACAAACACGTGGGGTTATTCCCCACTACCCAAAGAAAAGAAAGAAAGCTGACATTAGCACAAGTGCCACCTTCTTCAGATAACCCACTCCAATCCTAATCCTCATACCTGATCATCTCCTATAGCATTGAGGTCGGTCACCTTAGTGCAACAACTGTTTCTGAACTGCATAGACCACAGGGTACAGCAGGAATCATGGCTCCCAGCATGAGCCCTCAAACATACAAACCAGTTGTACACATTGGATGGATGAGTGGATGAATGATGCCTGGGTGGATTGATAGACGAATGGATGAGTAGGTGAACGGATGATGGATGGATAATAAATGATCAATGGATAGACGCATGGATGATGGGTGGATAGATGGATGGACAGGGACTCTGACTAGAAACCCAGGTTTCTAGATGAACTGATGGAGGGTGGGATGCATGATGGATGATGGATGGATGGGTAGATGGGAGATGGATGGAATATGATGGATAACCAGTTGGAAGGATGAATGATGGATGGATGGATATGCAGATAATGGTGGATGAGTAATGAATGGTTGGATAAATTGATGGTAGATGATGGGAGGGCAGATGGGCAGATGGGTGTGGGTAGGTGGATGGTTGAATAATAATGGGTGGATGAATGGATATGAGTAGATACATTGATGGATAGATGGATAGATGGACAGATGATGGATGGATGGATGGTTGAATGGGTTGGCGGGTGGGTAGATGGACGGATGAGTGGTAGGAAGATAGATGGCCCTATGAATGTTCAGTGAGATTCTCTGCTCATGTACTGACCCTGGGAATAACATTCCTCTGCCTCAAAGGACTTAAGATTCAGAAAGCTGTCTACTGTGAAGGTTCCAGGGAGTCTGAGCATCAAACATTTATTCTTTCTCTTTGGACCTCATTTTCTCTTCCATATAAGATGAGAACTGTGGACTAGATGATATTTGGACTTTTCCCGCTCAAACCCAGAAACTGCCAGAGTATAGCAGAAACCAGATCCATTTCAGATTAAGACTCTGCAAGTTTCCACAAAGATGAAAAGAAGGAACAAAGAGGAGAGGAGAAAAAGGGGAGAGAGAGAGAGAGAGAGAGAGAGAGAGAGAGAGAGAGAGAATCTATTTCCATACACCAAACTAAAAACATATTTAGCATGTAAAATTACCTACATGCATAAGTTCTTTTTTTTGATTAGTTAATTTGAACACATCGGGGTTGAAGATCACACCAGGTAAGAAATGATGACTCCCTAATATGGGGGAAAGGCCCCCCAGTGGAGCTACCTAGGGCTGAGGGTGGGGACCACAAGCTCCATGGCCACCTTCTCCCTCATTAGCTAGAGTTCCTCTGTATCTGCTTTGTATATTGATCTTCTGAACCCAATACCCTATTTGGATAAAAGATTTCTGAAGCTTTCTTTTTTTTTTTTTTTTTTCCAAAGCTACTTAACTAGTGAAGAGAAATGAAAGGCTCAGGGGAGGTGACCTTGATCCAGGTATCAGGAACCCAGTGACCGGGGGCTGGGGACACCCGGATGCAGCTGTCCCCGCAGGGCAGTAGAGGCTGTGTACTCTGGCTCGACCCCAGCAGCCTAAGGAAGTTGCTGGGTGCCTTTGAACAGCATTCCTCTGGGACAGAACAGACGGACAACCCAGGCAAACCAAAAACCAGAAAATCTCTAAGAGGGCAAAGACCCAGAGCAGGGGTCTCAGGTGGCGGCTGGCGGCCAATTCCCTGCACCTCAGGGTGAAAACCTTCCTAAAACAACCTTGGAGAGTAATTTAATCATCCTTTGATGACTGTATCTCATGCTGCCTCGGGCCTCTGAAGAACATCAATAGTCTCCCCGGCCCAGGTGGTAAGCAGTGGGGAGGGGCTGGGTTTGCAGCGGGGATTTCAGGGTACTGGGTGGGGGATGGGGGCTGGATGCCACTGTAACAGAGGGGCACAGGAAGACAATGGGGGCTCTCCCCAGACAGCTAAGAGGGTGAGAAACAGGCGGGAAACGGTGACCAACTATGGCAGGGAGCAGTGGCTGACTTTCCCAAGGAGGACCTGGAAGAGAATCCAGACCCTGAGGGCAGACACCATCCCATCCTGCCTCCAGGGGCCCTGGGGTGGGAGGGTCCCTCGACCTTGGTTTCCTCACTTGAGATGCCGCACAGCAAAACGCTGCTGAGAAGATTATGTGAGTCTAGATGTGAGTCCCTGCCATCCCTTAGAACTCTCCCCATCAACTGAGACCGGGATTTGGGTCTTGCCTGTTGGCGCTACCTGCACTTCACTCAAGAAAGCTGTTACATGATTAAAATCATGTCAAAAAAAAACAAAACCACAGGGACTGAGGTGGGTCCCCAGCACCTGTCCCTGAGGCTAGGAAATCCTGGCTGCTGTGTTGTCAGAGGCTTGAGGACAACACCAGTCACCTTCTGTCTAGGGCAGAACCCCTGGGGACCCACCTGGAAGTGCCAGTCAGGAAGGGGCAGAATGGTGGTGCACACTGCCCCCTCGAGGTCAGGAGCCCCTCTCTTGCCACTAGGCTCAGCTCCTTGTCCCAGGATGTCAGCTCAGGAGGACCCTGGATCCTCGGGGCTTCCAGAAGACCCAGGGTGAGCCCATTAGGCCACCAGCACCCAGCCAGCAAGCAGACCCCAGCCTCAGCCTCTCCCCACCCCCAACCTGCGCTGAGGCAGCCCTTTCTGCAGACCTAGGCCTGTTGGGTCCACAGCACTCTCCCTGCCGGATGTTAATCCTGCAAAGAAAGTCAAACATTAGCCTGGGAAGCAGCTTATGCCTTATATAAGCCCCCCTGGGGAGGCCCAAACACAGCTTTGTTGGAGCCAAGCAGTCCAACCCAGCAGCTGCCGGACCCTACCCAGGACAGAACGAGGGCTCCAGTGACGGCTCCACCATCCCACCAGAGAAGACCAGCCACCAGGTGAGAAGGGACAAGGGCCCAGGCACCCTTAGGCCAGGCCCTGCTTCCTCACTATGGCCATCCCAGCCCTGGATGCCCCAAGAACGGCTTGGGCTCCTCTGTGCCTTGATGCAGGGACTCAGGCTGAGGGAAAACACTGAAGCCAGAGCCTCTGGACTCCGGGAGCCTCCCCAGTTGTCCCTTCCCCAGTGCATCTGCCTGGAGCAGTCAGGGAAGTCCCCAACCACCTGGGGGAGTCTGGGCCCTTCCCACCTGGGCAGCCCCTGGGCCCTGCCATCCCAGGCAGAGGCAGGTGTGACCAGCCTAGCTGAGCACATACCATGCACACGCACACATACTCAGAGCTGTGCCCTTGTGCCCACACACCTGCAGACACCCTGCTCCTGCATGCCCCATGTAGTTGGGCACAGCCTGTGTCCACAGGTAAGTCTGTGGGCACCCCCCAAGTCCACATAGTCATACACATGCACACACATCATATTGCACACCCATGCCCCCTCTCTCCAGCCAGATCCCTCTGCAGCTCCAGCTCCTCCCTCGTGGCACCATGACCTTCTCAGACCTCCTGGAGCGAGTGGGCAGCATGGGCCCCTTCCAGTACCTGCACATAGCCCTGCTCGCTTTCCCAATCCTTGGCATGGCCAACCACAACTTGCTGCAGATCTTCACGGCCACCACTCCTGCCCACCACTGCCGCCCACCCCCCAACGCCTCTGAGGGGCCCTGGATGCCCCTCCTGGACCCCAGTGGGAAGCCTGAGAAGTGCCTCCGCTTGGCGCACAAGCCCAACACCAGCATGCCCAATACCACCCAGGTGGCCACCGAGCCCTGCCTGGATGGCTGGGTCTACAATACCACCAGGGACACCATTGTGACAGAGGTACGTCTGGACCCCCACACCCTCACACAGGGATGCCACACACCCCGCATCACTCACGGCCACCAGGCTGAGACAGGGCTGGGTAGGCAGAAGCAGGTCAGGTGCCGATGCACTGGTCTTTTCACATGCAGCAGAAGGCTGCTGAGCCTGCCCAGTGGCCAGCCCAGCACACGGCCCTGTCCTTGGGTCTGCAGCCTCGAGGGCCACTCTGTGTCACAATGGCACCACACAGAAGTACAGTTACATCTCTAAAGCCCTCTGTACCATGACCTTAGGCTGTGATCTGCCTGCTGGGCAGGGGAGGATGGGTGGACAGTGGAGGGGCCTCTCCAGAGAAGTAGCGCTGGTGTAAGAGACCAGTGTTGGGCAAGGTGCCCCAGTCACAAGGAAGAAGAGGAAAATTCCATGGTGGGCAAGACCATAGAGGGAAAAGAGATCTGGGCAGTAGAGGGAGGGAACCTGGAGCGGCTCCAGGACATCATGTCCGCCATGGACTCACTGACCATGTCATCTGCCACCTCCAGGGACTGTAGGGTTGAATCCACTGCTCTGTGTGCTGGCAGGCCAGCAGGGGCTGAGGAGGAAGACGAGGGCATGGGAAGTGGTATTTTCCAAGCATCCACCCACTGTCAAGCAGTCTTCTGGGTTTTAGTCGTTGAGCCTGTCTTCATCTCCTATTACAGAGACTCAGGGCTGAGCTGTCTGGTGCCACAGGGCTGGTCGGCTAGGACTGAAATTTACAGCTAGGGCTGCTAAGAGGCACAGAGATGTGTTTATGGGAGTTAGAGAGAAACAGCAAAAGTACAGAGTTCCGGCAACTTCCTGGGGCCAAGGCATTTGGGTAGAGGTGGGTGCGCCCACTTCCCAGGGTCCATGAGCCCTGAGGGTCCATGTCTTGCCCCATGATGCCTCAGCTAGCTTCCACAGGAAGATGATCGTAGGCAGATGAGTAAACTGAGGCTTATCAGGTCCCTGACTTCCTTGGCAGGCAGGTCAGACTTGAATCCAGGCCTGTCCATCCTCAGAGCCTTGTCATTCTGTGTTCAGCAAGGACTCACTTATGTACAGAGCACTCATGAGGCATAGACATGGTTCTGAATGCGTTGCACATACTGGAGACCATCCTGCTAGTAAAGCGCGATTGGTATCAACACACACCATTCTCCCTGCATTACACCCAGTGCTCCCACACCCCCAGATCCCATTTCCTCCTTCTGTCCAGCCCAAATGCATCTTGTATCCAAACATGAATTCACACAATGCATGGTGCCTCAGCCAGGGAGCCTGAGAACGCAAGCAGCCTCAGGAGGACACAGACCCAGCCTGAGGCCAGGGTAGCATGAGGTATTAAGGCACTCCCAAGTCAGGAATTTCCAGCCGCCTGGCTGCCTGCTGACCCAGCACCTGGAATAACGCAGCCAGGAGGTGTTCTGGGGATTGGATATTTGTGGAGGGAACAAATGCATGCTTGGGGAACTGGAGTGCTGGGAGGCTAGTGCAGGTGTCCCAAGGGCTAACTGGGGCTGGAGGACCACAGTGTGTGGTAAGGTCAAACGGGAAGTCACAGAGGCAGAGAGGGCTCCAGGCAGAAAGGCTGCACGCACCAGGAGTGGGCTGTTGATGCAACCTAGACTTAGGACCAGAGAGGCCTGACCCGGGCACAAGGCAAAGCCATGGCCTCTGTAACGAAGCAATGGGAAACCATTGAGTGCGATGGTAGATGGCAGGAGTACATCAATGGCTCAGGTCTCCTTGACTGGAGGGTCATTGCTAGCTGCAGAGCGGAGGTCAGATTGCAAGGAGCTTTGTTCTCACAGCAGGCAACCCTGGGGAGAGTTGCCCCAGATGCAAGACAGAGACAACATGGACAGATATCTGAGACACTAGGGCGGTGGAGTCGAAGGAACCTGGTGATGGGGGCAAAGGGCAGGGAAGGCTCAGAGATAGGCCTAGAGTGGAGTTTCTCACCTCATGAGACCTTGCCATGAATCTGAGAAGACAAAGGGAAGGATCAAGCCTGCAAGCACAGGGTTCAGCACAGAAACAAACCAATGGGCAGCATCACCAGGCTGCAGCCACCCGGTGCCCAGGCCCTGAGCTCCACACATAGGAGCTGTGTCCACCCTTGCCCTGCCCTCTGCACTTGGCACCTGTGTTCCAGGCCTGTGTTTGAGGATGGGGAAACTGAGGCACAGCTCCTGACCAGTACCTTGAATCTCTAAATGATATCATGGGGCATTAACCTGGGGCTAGGCCCAGCACCTTTGTCCCCTAAGGCTGCAGCGCTCCAGCTTCAATTGAGGCTGACTTGTGCCCTGCACCCAGACAGAGTCCCCTTGGTGTCTCACCTGGTGTGGGGTGGCATCTCCACCTCCTCTGCAAGCCAGGGAGGCCCTGGCATGAGCCAGGTAAGTGCTGAGTGAAGATTCACTCCCTCACCTAGTGGGGTCTGCAGTGGGGTCTGTGTCTGCTTTTACGCAAGACACAGACATCAGTGGTCAAGGGGAGCTGCTGTCCTCCCAGGTCACTTCCCAGGTGGGCTCCCAAGATCCCCACGAGCAGCAGCTCAGCCCTTATGAGCAGCCAGGTGCACATCCCCCTGTGCTAGCCACACCCCAGTCTTCATTCAGCATCAGGCTGTGTGAGTCAGCACCCTAAGCCCCAGGCACCATGCCCTCTTGCTCACCAGGTCTCTCAGAGCATTAGTAGCAAGACCCAGGGGACAAAAGTAGGAGCAGCGGGAGCTTCCTGGAGGCTCTCACTCAGAGGCAGGGACTGCAGGTGCCCACTCTAGTGGGGAGGAGGGGGATAAGGAAGAGGGTAGAAAGGAAGGCAGGTGCCTGGCAATGTATGTGCTCTGTGTGGGACTAGGAGAATGAAGGAAGCAGGTGGTGAATTGGAGTCGGACAGCCAGAGCTCACATCCTGACCCTGCCAGTTGCTGGGGACATCACAAAATCCAGATACTTGGGTTTCCTTGTCGATAAAAAGGGCTAGGAGAGCCGGTATAAAGATCAAAGAACATAATATGGCAGCAGTCAGTGCTACGTGTTGGTTGGTAGTCTGGGAACAGAAAGGTAGTTCTCACAGGCGAGCAGGAACCCAGTGAGAGGGGAGTGGTGTCACAGCACTCCTTGCTCCCCACATCCACCCCACCCTTTCTGGCCAGCCAACCACACAGGGGGCAGCCAAGAGGAACCAGAAAGTGAACCCGACGTGGGGTCCAGACCGGGACAAAAGCATCCCCCTCCCTCCGACACCCTAAGCTTTCCTGGCAGGAAGACCACACATTCCTTTCTCATGGAGCAGAAACCAGGTCGGGATTTGGCAGAGGAGCTTTGCTGGGACATTAAGAGGACACAAAGGCCTTTCTTCTAAGTCTGGAGAACAGGGGAGCCTGGGTCCTAGGCCCTGGGATCCTGAAGAAGACCATAGATCCCTGTCCTCTGGAGCCCCCAGAAGCCCTCCTGCACACATACCACACACATGCTTGCACACATGTGCACACATGCACATCCACACACATCCACACACATTTATATGTGCATATATATGTACACATCTGTATGCCCAAGCACACACACACACTCGCATATGCTCAATGTACACATGCACAAGTGCATACACATGTGCATGAGCACGCAGCCACATGCACACATGTGTGCACACATGTGTACACATATTCCTCTGCACACATGTCCACACATGTCCCTGGAGGACCTGGTGGCTGCTGAAGCAGAGCCATCTCCGCTCTGTGCCATCTCTGTTACACCTTCTGATCCTTCCACTCCCAGGGCAGCTCAGGCACTGCCCTTTCTCCTCCAGCTTCTGACTCCCAGAAGGGACCAGAGGCCACATTCACTCCCTTCCCGGCAGACAACCTCATGGCCCTGTGTTACGGAGACCCATGCTTGTGGGCACGGTGCTAGGTCAGGGGCCTTCGATGACAGGACCATGATGAAGAAATGGCTTCTGTAACCAGAGTGCCACTCTACCTAGCCACTGTTTGCTAGTCCAAGAAGCAGGCACAGTACCCTGCAGGTCCTGTTGGGAAGACTGAGGCACAGAGGGATCATGTACCTGGTTGGGGACTTACAACTCGAGGGGCAGGGCTTTGGTCTTCCAGAACCCTGGCCGTTCTCCTGGCCCCATGCCCAGCACAGGCTATCTCAAGGGTCCAAGGGTTCATAGGGGCAACAGCAATCCCCCAACATGTGGTCTGGCTGCAAAGCCCCGAACTAAGGCAACTGTCCCTTGCCTAGGGGAAGGGACAGCGGCCCTTGGCAGGGCACTTTTTCCCATACGCAGCACACTGTGCTCTGCCTTCCTCTTCTGCTTCAGCCCCTGGGCCTCCCGCCTGCTTCCCACTGCTGCTTGGCTGCTGAGCCTCTCTCATCTCCTCCCACCTGGCCCTGGCTCTGGCCTCAGCCTCCTCTGTGTGAGTCCTCCTGGGCCACCCTGTCCCATGTTGCTCAGGATACATCTTTCCACAGCAGCTTTCTCTGGCCACCCATGGGTCAAGAGAAGTGGTGGTCAAGGTCAGGGACTCTGACTGAGAACCTGCAGGCCTGAGTTTGAGTCTCTGCCTTGTAATCACTGCACTATGCTCAGACACATGACCTGCCGTCTGAGCCTGGGGTTTCCTGTGAAACTAGGTGCCTACTTCCTCACGTTATCGTCACACTGCTCAGAGAGCCTTCTTTCTTCCCTGTTGCCTGCCTGGTGCATTAGCAGTTCAAAAAGACATAGCAGGGAGCTCCTCACCCTTTCCCTCCTCACCCAGCTCCCTTGGGCCTCTGTTGTACTCCAAGGAAGGAAACAGAAAGACCAAGAATGCCAGTCTAGGACTTGGAGCAAAACACCAGGCAGAATTGCCAATAGGTAATAGGAAACATGAGTCAAGGCCTTGCCAAGGACCAAACAGGGGCACCAGGAATCTAATGCTGATCCCTGACCAGCAAGCTCTCTTTCTCTCTTAGGCTTCATCAGTAAAATGGATGCATTAACCTAGCCCTGTTTACTCATTAATTATTCATCAAACAAACGTTAACACTATCACCAGCTACTTTGTTAGCTGCCAGGGATTAAAAAGTCAAATGATATGTGCTCTGCCCTCCTCGAGGTTACAGAAAACAAGATAATAAGCAGCCAAGACTCCAGGCAACCTGCACCCTTCTGGAGGTGAGGACAGAACACTGGCATGAGGGAGAGCCCAAGGAAACAAGCCACACTCACAACACCTGGCAAAATAACCCAGCCTTCTGCTGTGAGTTTTCACAGCAGGCCCTTCTTGGGCCCTTGCACAGCTAACCACACTGAAAACATGAAAATCTCTTTAAGCGTTTCCTGCTTTGTATGCCCACCACACACACCGTGCTGAGATCTGCTTCTGTCACCACATAGTGTTCTCCCTGCATGTGTCTCCTCTTCTTATGGGACACCACTCGTGGTAGATTAAGGATCCACCCTGCTTGAGTGTGACTCACTTTAACTCAGGAAACTACATCTGACACTGTTCCAAGTGAGATCACACCCTGAGGCCCTGGTGATTAGAACTCCAGGAGTCTTTTGGGGGAAGACAGCTAAACACAACACTGTGCATCTCCATGCCTCTCCATGGAGCACAGGAGCCGTGGCTATGTCCCCTCAACAATTCTGATTAACCATGAAGCCACTGGGGCAATTGAGAGTGCATTGAAGCCCAAGTCATTAAATATTTAATCGCACACATAGTCCTTCTGAGCTTCAGGGCCTCACTGAATGACAATCGTACCCCAGTGAACTACCTGCCGAGGAGCTTTCCTGCACTATGAAGAGGGAAGAACTCTCCTGACTGCCCTACAGTTGTGAACTCGGTGCTAGACATGGCCTGTGCTGATGTGCACTCGTTGTGAGACAGTTCTCAGGATATCTGGAGTGTCAACCAGGTGGCCTTTCACGTAGATATTGTACATCAGCCTCCGCAGCTCGCCATCCCATTCAATTCCATTGAGTATTCATTGAGCAGTCACCATCTAACCCTCATCCAGCTGATGTCCTCGGTGAGAAAAATATGAGAAGCCACAAAAATGGAAAACTGTGCAGCCCATCTGATGGTGGGAGAATTATGGAGAAAATGGAGCACGGTAGAGAGAAATGGACACCAGGGTTATAATTTTTAACAGGGTGGTCAGGAAGTCCTCACTGGGAAGATGGCATTGAGTAAGGTCTGAAGGACATGGAGGCGCTAGCCCATTTGGAACAGGACCTTCCAGACCCAGAGCGGCGTGTGTCACACCTGCAGAGCAGGAAGCATGCCCAAAGTGAGTGGGGCAGCCGGGGGATGATGCTGCTTGAGTGGGGCGTGCCAGAGCCAGCAGACATGAGAAGGGTGGAAGCAGAGCAGACCCTAGGCCTGGAGAGCTTTAGGGATTTGGCACATTCTAAGCATAGCTCAAAGTTCACTTCAGGAATGACACTTTCTGTAAATTGCTCAGGGTTCTGGTAGAAGCCAGCTGTGATAGTTATGCTAAAGTTTACATTGCCCCAAGTCCCTTAGTGGACACCAAGCCCCAGCAGATCTGGTCTCAGTCAGGGGAAAGGCAGCAGCCTTGAACTAATCCAAGCAGATCTCACGCTGACGAATGCACGTGTGTTTGTGAAGCCCAGTGATCACGCTGGTCCTGGGGAGCTTGGGCGCATTCCTCATCCCTTCCTCCTCCCCTGTCTCCTTCCCATTTCCACAGAGTCTACCTTCTGTTTCCTGCCATCTTGCTTCTGTTTTGCTCCTTAAGTTACTTATATTTTGGGCTTCTCGTTTTAGAGAAACCATTAAATTCACCTAGCATTATGGTCTCCAGGTGCATCCATTTTCCTACAAATGATTCAGGCTTATCCTTCTATGTGGCAGACCAGTGACCCACTGTGTGTAAATGCAGCATTTTCCTTGTCCATTCGTCTGCTGATGGACAGACAGGCAGCTTCCCTGTTTTAACTACCGTGGCTTGTGCTGCTATAAACAAAGGTGTGTGCAAATCACGTAATGCACTGAATGTCATGAGGGTTGAGATGAAACCCTAAATATGGGATGAATCTGGATAGGCTATGTTGCTAACCCTAAAGAATCAACAGGAACCCACAGCTTACAAGGGCTCCATGGTGAGAAGCATTTCAGGCTTCCCAGGGGCTTCAAGGACATGTGGTATCCAGAGCACTTGGCTTCCAGAGTTGCCCCATTTGTCACCGTCCCCACCAGTGAAAAGGAGACAGTACCAAGTGCAGAGGTGACTGTTCATCTTCCACTCAGCCACACAACTCTGTTTAGGGTGACTGGAGAGACAAGTGAGTTTCGTGGACAGCTGGTCATTCCTCTCCGTTCTCCAGAGTCCCAGGAGTCTCTGTCCTCCTCACATACCCTCACTTCCTCCTCCCTCCTGTCCCCTCCTCTGTCCCCACTCCACACATACACAGCACTTGGCCCCTTCCCATCTAGGAGGGACTAGAAGGGCTCTCCAGGCCCAGCAACATGGAGACAGTGGGTGGCGCTGGCATATTCATCCACACTGCCCTCCTCACCTTTGTTAAAGAGTAGAAACAAGTCCCTGACCCTGGAAGCTTCAGTTCCCACATTTCCTTCCCTCTGGAGCATTCTTGAGAGGCACTTCTGATGGATGCTATTCTCCACTTCATTACACAAGTAATCAGGGTGGCTGGAGCAAAGGGTTCTGCAAGGATTAGCAGGAGATTAGGCCCAACAGGTAGGTCCCACAGGGCCAGGCATGAGGCCTGAAAGCACTGCCAGTCCAAAGGGCACAGCCAGCTGCAGAGTCTCTGGGACAGACAACTGCTTGGAGCTTGGTGTCAAATGCCATTTATCAAATCATCAAAGAGAAAAGGTGGAGGCCCAAGGCCCCTCAGAAGGTCATCACAAGGAGACTCTGGGCCTCACCTTCCCCATTTGTAAGGTGCTACATGATAATGTTGTTGATGATTCACAATGTTAATCACAGAGATGGTATGCTTAGAGCAATGTCTGAAGCCTCATAAGTCCTCAAACAGCACTGGTCATCACAGTTAGTCCCAGGGCAAAAGGGCTGGGCCTGCACTCCATGACTGCAGTGGAAATGGAGGGACCCAAATTCAGGAAATATGAGAAAGTTAGAGATAAGAAGTTGAGGGATTGTGGGGAGGGAGTGGGAGGAGTCGGAAGGGTGACCAGTGTGATCTCGCTCCTGTGTGAAACCTATAAGAGTGAATTTTTAGAAAACAGAGGCTTTCAGAGTCAGACAAGGAAAGACTGGCTGCAGGGATCCATGAGAGGAGTGACTTTGGGATCCATCACACAGTGAATGCAGAGTCCTCTGGGCTTCAAAATAAGCAAGAGGACAAACTTCACTTCCCATGTGTCCCACCAGGAAGGGGCCGGCTGTGTCTCTCAGGGGCAAAACCTTACATTGCAGCCCACAAACATCTGCTACTTGGGTTTGCCTATTACAAACAAGGCACATTTTTAAATATTTATTTAAAAAGAGAGGGCGCCAGTCACTTCACTTGGGATCTACAAGGACAGGTAGCATGTCCCTGAGTCTGAGCCATGTCAGTGATGGCACCCAGGCACGTTTTCAAGCAGCAGCAGAATCAGCTGGCTGGAGAAATGGGGTGGCATCTTGGGCATCAGCAGTCATTAGTGCCACAGGGACAAGAGGACAGAGTGGGACCCAGGGGTCTTGGGGGGCATTAGCCGCTGGGCAGAGAGCAGGGGGTAGGGTAAAGAGTGGGGACATCAGGCAGTGGGGAGGAGAGCACTTTCCACGACACTGTGGACAAGCCAAGCAGCACACAGAAGGTCCTGCTGCCAGAGCGACAGGACCTTGTGTTGGTGTGGTGAGGCAGAGCAAGCACCTGGAGGTTCTGAGCAATGAGACGGGGAGTGCAGCTCCTCCCCTGGGAGACCTGCCTGTGAGAGGCGAGGAGAGGCGGAAGAAACACAGAAAGGAGAGCAGCTTCCTGACAAGGACCAAGCCTGAAGGTGAGGACGCTGGGAGACAGCAGTGATGTCCCTTGGAGGAGAGGGTAAGGTCAAGGTGTGGGGAAGAGAGGAGGGGAGCAGGGAGCTGCCAGGACATAGACGGCGTGGAAGACAGCTTGGGCCAGGGAGCTAAAGGCCACGCAGGCCCCAGGGACACTGTGTCATGCAGCACAGGCAGGGACCATGGAGCCTAGGCAGGCAGAGGAGAGGGTGCTGACCGGTGCCCATCTGGACCTCTGCAGTGGGACCTGGTATGCGGCTCTGCCAAGCTGAAGGAGATGGCGCAGTCAATCTTCATGGCGGGCATCCTGACTGGGGGCCTGCTGCTGGGGAAGCTGTCTGACAGGTGAAGTTCATCTCTGTCAGGTCTTGCCTGGGGGTGTAGGGAGGTCCACCTGTCCAGCCCTCACAGCTGCAGCTTCTGGTCTCCCAGACCTGAGGTCTCCACGTTCTTCGACACGGCCATGGGGCTGCTCCTTTGACCCCTGCGCCATGGTCAGCTGAGCTGGGGACAGAAGAGGTCACTCATTAACTCAATGCTAACTGCATATTTGTTGGAAAACAGCAATTACCAGCCATGCTGTCTGCAGGGCGAGTGATAGGCCCCTTGTTTTCGGGCAGCAGGCAGCGGCAGGGGGCACGACCCTTCTCCCAACCTGCAGAGTCACTGGTCTTGGCAAGTGTGGCTGACTGACTTCCCTCCCTTGCTGCAGGTTTGGCCGCAAGCCTATCCTGACCTTCAGCTTCCTCCTGCTGGCCACCGCTGGCTCGGGTACAGCCTTCAGCCCCAACCTCCCGGTCTACCTGGTCTTTCGCTTCTTGTGTGGCTTCAGCATCTCAGGCGTCAGCCTGAGCACCGTCATCCTGAGTGAGCGGGGACGCAGTGCAGGGCAGGGGAGCCCACCAGATGCCAGGAGTGGGCCCAGCTTGATCCCCCATAGGCTGCCCAGGGTGTTAGCAAAGGAGCCACCCATCAGGACCCCAAAGGTCCTACAAGCATAACAGCTGCTACATAGCAGCTGTGGCCAGGTGCAATGCTGCATACCTGCAACCCCACCTACTCAGGAGGCTGAAGCAGGAGGATCACAAGTTCCAGCCCAGCCTGAACAACTTAGCGAGATACTGTCTGAAAATAAAAAACAAAACAGTCTGGGAATGTGGCTCAAAGCTGGACACCTCTGGGTTCAACCCCCAGTACCTCAAAAAATAAAAGCAGCTATGAATTCTGAGGACCTCCCCCAGGCTGGAACTCCATTAGGAACAGGTTTGTGTCCAGTGTGCAGATGAGGAAAGTCTGTGGCCACCAGAGGGACAATAGTCAGGACAGGAAATAGGGAGCAGACATCCAGCGGCTCCTCCTGAGCCTCACTGAGCTCTGTAGGTGGGGCCATGTGGGATCTGGAGCAGCTGGGCTGCTGGTGGGCACAAGCTGTGGCCTTGGCATGACTCTGGCAGCCCTGGGCTCCTCCCACAGACGTGGAGTGGGTGCCCACCCGGATGCGGGCCATCTCATCCACGACGATCGGCTACTTCTACACCGCTGGCCAGTTCCTCCTGCCTGGCCTGGCCTACGCCATCCCCCAGTGGCGCTGGCTGCAGCTGACCGTGTCTGTGCCCTACTTTGTCTTCTGCCTGCTGACCTGGTATGTGACCCTTCCCCTCCCTCCCAACGCCACAGGACCAGCCAGGGACAGCCCATCCTGCCAGTCCCCCACCCTGGCTTGAGCCCAGGAGTGGGGCTCGTGCTGGCAGGGTAGACCATGGGTCACGCGGCTGAACAGGGCTGGGTCGAGCTGGTGGAGAGCACAGAGGGCCAGGCGGCCCCCACTTGGCTCCGCTAACCAGAGCCTGACCAGACTGTGGCATGGAAGGACAGCTGGGTCAGAAGCAGTGCAGAGGGGAGGGGACTGCAGGAAGAGGATCAGGGGGATCTGGGAGCCATGTTGGAGGGGCTGGAGAAGGCGACAGGAGATCCATCACAGGCAGAGCTCACTGTCGACAGCGGAGCCCAAGCACTCTGAAGGAGGCAGTAAGCCCCGCAACTGTTGCACCTAGAGGAGGTTTGGTGACTTACTGAGCACTTATAAGAGTGCAGTTCCCCCAGAGATCAGGCTCCCTGGTCTCTGGTCCGCAGCATAGTTGTAGATGGCAGCAACATCATCCCCACAGAACAGATCGGGACCTGAGGCTCCGGAAAAGCCTTTCCCCGTGATTAAAGGTGGAAGCCGCTGCAGGGATGGCAGTCTGGGGTGCCCTGGCTGTCCACAGCCACCAGGGTCAGGAGGTGACAGGTGGCTGCAAATGTGGCTGGCCGTGCTCTCACCCACTCTGACCCATGTGCGTGCTCTCTGGGCAGTGGGGTGACAAGACCTGTTGCCCACTTTCACAGCCCAGCCTGGCACCAGCAGGCTCACTCCCCAGGAGCCACTGCTGTCAGTCAGGGCCATGGGCCAAGCATTTTGGTGGCATTTGGGAGGACACGGAAGTGTACAACATAAGGAAGGTCTCAGCACCAGGAAGCGCTGTGGCAAGCCATCAGTGGTTTGAAACAAAGTCACCAACATCCTGCCCCAGGGCCTCCCAGAGCCAGGGCCCGGTACCCTCAGGGACGACAGTGGAGCTACCTACCTTGAGCAAGCACCTCTAAACAGCCCTCTTTTCTCCCCACCCCAGTCTCTACCTGCTCAGGAGGGTAGTGTGATGCACACACCCAACCCCAAGACCCCACACAGTCACACACACACATATGCATGCGCACATGCACACAAGTTGGTCCTGAGCAGAGAGAATCAGGAGACCCTAACCCACTCCTGAGCCCACAGCCTCACCCTGGCAATCAGCCCCCACTTCCCCAGAGACATAGGGGCCACAGCCACAGAAAATGGGGGTGGGTTTCAGGAGCCCTGAATATACCATCCCTGCCCCAGGGAGATGACAATGACAAATGACCTGGGGGTGGTACAGAGGATCAGCCCCTCTGAAAGGAGGAGAGGGTGCCAGCTACACTGCCCAGGGTAAAGTGGGCCCAGCGCGAACCCCACAGGACCTGCAGCAGGGGACCCCAGCTTCCAGGCCTCCAACCCATGACTCCTCCAGCCTTTCTGGGAACTCAGGTAGGAGCCAGAGTGCCCCAACTGCCTGCAGGTGGGTCCCTGAGTCCATCCGCTGGTTGGTGCTGTCTGGGAAGTTCTCGAAGGCTCTGCAGACACTGCGGCGCGTGGCTGCCTTCAATGGCAAGAAGGAAGAAGGGGAGAAGCTCAGCATAGAGGTAAGATGAGGGGACTGGCCCCTGCCTTCGGATCCCCCAGGTCACTCTGACCATACCCTCCTCCCCCACTGTCCAAGGAGCTGAAACTCAACCTGCAGAAGGACATCGCCTTGGCTAAGGCCAAGTACGGCACCGTGGACCTGTTCCGAAACCCCATCCTGTGCCGCGTGACCCTCTGTCTCTCGCTGGCCTGGTAACCGCCACCCTCCCTGCTCACCACGACCACATGGGTCAATGGGCAAAGCCTAGAGGCAGGACCCAGCCCAGTCCCTGGCAGAGGGGTCCCTGGCTCAGAGAGGAAGCAGGGACAGCTGACGCACCACACTGTTCATGCAGACATTCCCTGACTCGGGCTCTCAGACTGCACACCACCCCTACCCCGCCCTGTCACCTTTAAGAGTCGGCTGTGGTCTGCTCTGCTGTGACCCCCACACTGGCCCTTTCCCAGAAACCTCACAGGCAGGCAGGCAGCACCACCAAGAAAGGAGCCATTCAGCACCCTGGCACCACAGGCCTCAGCCGGGCCACGGAGCCAACCCAGCCCTCTGCCCTCAGGTTTTCCACTGGCTTTGCCTACTACAGTTTGGCCATGGGCGTGGAAGAGTTTGGGGTGGACATCTACATCCTCCAGATCATCTTCGGGGGGGTGGACATCCCCGCCAAATTCATCACCATCCTCTCCGTGAGCTACCTGGGCCGGCACGTCACCCAGGCCTCCACCCTGCTCCTGGCAGGCAGCACCATTCTGGCTCTGCTCGTGACGCCCGAGGGTGAGCAGCTGAAAGGGCCGCGCAGGGCTGCTGCTCTGATGCTCTGCACTGCCCTGCACCACCCTGTGTGGGGCATCAGTCTTTCTTCTGGAGAATCACCCGGTGGGGCTGATGACTTGCAAGTGCCTTTCCACAACCGGCATGGCCCGAGCAGAGTGAGATGGGGCTTGGGGATAGGAGGAGTCACTTGGGCTGGACATATCCTAGGGACGTCACTTTGGAGGGTGAGAAGGGACGCAGGAGCAGTAGAGTCCAGGACTTGGGGGAGACCCTACAGACCACTTTATCATGATAAGGAAAAGCCCCTTTTACTTTAGATGAATGTTTGTCTGTTGATATGCCTCTGTCTTTCCAAAGGAATTTGAGGTCTTTCAGGGCAAGGACACATACAATAAAATGTAAGTAGGAATAGAGAGTCAGAGATTGGGTGGAAAAAGACACAGCTACATACACAGCATGCAAAGCATCCAGAGTAGCAATGGGGTGTTACCTTTCAGTTTGGATTTGAGCTTCCTGGCAGTCAGAGAAAAGAGGGAAATGAGATGTACTAAGGAAGAGCAGTCAGGTGCTCCTGAGCTCCATGGCCCCTGACGTGTCCTTGCCTGTAGACATGTACATCCTGAGGACAGCACTGGCTGTGTTTGGGAAGGGATGTCTGTCAAGCTCCTTCAGCTGCCTCTTCCTCTACACCAGCGAGCTCTACCCAACAGTCATTCGGTAGGTGTGGGGGTTGGCACCAAAGGACACTGAGCCAGGCGGAGCATCCTGCTGCCTCTGCCCAGGGGCTCCAGCCTCTTAGCCTGACAGTCCCGGCTCCCAACCCCTTTCCAGGCAGACAGGCATGGGCGTCAGCAACATGTGGGCCCGTGTGGGGAGCATGATGGCCCCGCTAGTAAAGATCACGGGCGAGGTGCAGCCCTTCATCCCCAATATCGTGTACGGGACCATGGCCCTCCTGGGGGGCAGTGCTGCCTTCTTCCTTCCTGAGACCCTCAACCGCCCTTTGCCAGAAAACTTTGAGGACCTACAGCAGTGGTAAGCTTCCCGCCTCTGCCCGCCGGAGCCCTGGGTGGCAAGTGGGACTCAGGCCTGTACCCATACTCTGTTTCAGGTGCAAGCCAACAAAGGAGACAAAGCTGGAGCTGGAAGCAGAGAAGGAGGCCCAGAAGACACCTCTGAAATCATGCCCACAGGGTCTGGGCCCCAGCTGAGGGAGGGGCCCACCCTGCCCCCTACACCGACCCCACGGGGCCCTACCTGCCTCGGGCCCTGTGGTGGGCCTAGGTGGGTCTGTGCCCCCACACACAGCCTTCTGAGGGTGCAGTGAGACTGCCCACCTCCTCCTCCAGGGCCTCAGCCAACCCAGCCTCCCACCTGCCCCTGGCCCTGCTGTCCCTCGGGCCCAGTCTCTTCCCCAAGGTCCCAGGTCCAGCCCTAGCAGACAGCATCCACTTCTCGCCCTTAACCCTCTTTTGGATGGAAAATTTCAATAAACAGCAATAAGAACTCAAGCCATACACCTCAGGCTGGGGACAGGGAAGGTCCCAAGGTGACATGCAGACCACATGCCTGCCATCTGTGTGGCATGTGCAGATATGGACACAACTGGGCTGACACAGATGTGTGCCCATGTCCATGTCAGCCCACACTGGTGACACCAACATGCACCTCCTGCAGAGCCTCTTGGACCCAGCCAGGTTGAGCTGCTCAGTTGGGCATAGGCAGAGGCTGCTCGTGGGGGACGTCACCCTGCTGTCCTCAGCCTTCACCTGTGTCCCAGGAGGATACCAGGTCCTGCAGGAGCTTGGCCCATGGCTCCAAGCTGTTTTTCCAGCTGTCCTCATCTCCCCAGGCCTCAGGCTCTTGTGTGTCTTGGCGTGGACACCACTCTCAGGCATCTGGATCCCACCAGGCCAGGCAGAGCCAGCACAGGGCAGGGGGCCAGGCTGAGTCCCCTTCAGGCCTCGCCTGTTCTCTTCGGTGCACGAGACTAAATCACCAGATGCTCCCACCCACAGTCTAAACCTCCAGGGCCGGCCTTAGGAACCCAGCTTTGACGCAAGACAGAGGCCAGAGCAGGGCCTCCAGGGTCCCGGGCCTCAGTGGACACCAAGGACCCTGGTGACTTAACACACAAGCTGCGTCCTGGGAGGTGAGGAGTGGGTTGGGCCTAGCAGACCCTCCCTCCACCAAAGGAGGGGCTCTCCTTCCAGCTGAAGTGCACATTCTGGGCACTGGAGCCCTGGTGGCCCTTGCTTCCTGACCTGTCCCAACACTGGAGGGACAGTCAGCAGAGCCAGGTTACAGAGAAGGACAAAACAGCAGCTCGACCAGCTACCGACACAGGACACAGCAGAGCCGCATAGGCAGGGTCCCAACTGAGCACTGCGTAGCAGGAGGCTGGTGTGCAGCGTTTATCCCGGCCCCATGGAGGGAGGGGCCTGAGAAGACGCCTTGTTAGGCCTCATCTGTCTGTGCAACCAGGTGGAGCTTGGTCTCCATATGGTGTAAATCAAGACCCAGGTTTGTTTTTTTTTTTTTTTTTTTTTTTTTTTTTGGTACCTGGGATCAAACTCGGGACCTTGTGCTTGCCAGGCAGGCGCTTGTGCCACTGAGCTAAATCTCTGGCCCTAAAGCCAGGTTTCTTAACCACCACCACCAACATAAGAGTAGGGATGACTCTGGGCACTGACGCCACCCCTGCGTCCAGACCATACAAGCCGGAAGCATCCACTTCTCCAAATGTGACCACCAAGAATGTCTCCAGGCGGTGCTAAGGGAGGCAAAGGCACCCAGGTGGAAAAATCACTGTTTTTAGGGTAAGATGAGTTTGGGCATATTTTCTTTCTAAAATCAATGTGATAATCTCTCTTGTTTTGTTTTGTTTTGTTTTGTTTTGCTTTGTTTTGCTTTGTTTTGTTTTAACCAGAAACAAGTAAGAATTCATAATTGCTGACCTATAGGGCAGAAGCTTCTCTTCGGTTTGCTTTGTCTTATTTGGTTCTTCATTTATCGAGATGGACTTTTACCATGTTGCTCAGGCTGGTCTCAAACTCCTGAGCTCAAGCCATCTTCCTGCCTCAGCCTCCCAAATAGCTGGTCCTATGAGTGTATACCGCCTCACCTGGCTAGAAGCTTCTTGACACTCTTTACCTGAATCAACTCACTTGGCCCTCCGACCACTCTGGTGATTATCTCTATCTTGTAGCTGAGGCCACCCAGGAACTGAGAAGTCAAGCTACTTGGTCCTGGTCACCAAGTCGGCGAGGGTGGAGGGAGGGCTTGGGTCCAGGAAGCCACATCTTACATAACACACACATGGTGCCAGGCAGACACGGAAAGTGCAGCCTGCTCTCAGTGTCCCCAGCCCTGATCCGGTGAGACACATCCAGGATCCCAGACCAGGAGCCAAAGTCATTAGAGGACTGAAGGGATGTCTCAGCACTGCAGCTAAAAATGAAATGAAATTCATGCTCACTGTTTAAAAATAGTAGGCAAGAGACATGACAATGGGGAAAATTAGAATCAGAGCCATCAAGAAGGTGAAAGCTACAGGGCATGGTGGTGCATACCTGTAATCCCAGCACTCAGGAGGCTGAGGCAGGAGGATACTTCCAAGTTCGAGACCAGCCTGGGCTACAAAGTGAGCTCAAGGCCAGCCTGAACTGCATAGTGAGACCTTGGATCAAAAAGATCAAAAAAGAAAAAAAAAAGTGAAAACTGAGTGAGGTCCCCTGCTTCAAGGGCAGCCCCTGACACTGTGGTTCCTCCCCACTGCTGCAAACATTCACCAGCCCAAGAATACAAGATGCAGGCAAACCTCAATTCCAACAAACGTCTTGGAGTAAATGCGTTCAGGGCAGCGTCTGAGACAGTCCACACTTCTCCAGCATTATTCGCTGATCTGAAGTTCAGCTTTCCTCTGGCAAACTTTCCCAAAGAGGCTGGTCCCATCCTGTCCACTGGAAAGGACACAGAGGCCACCACACTTCTCAGGGCTATCCCCTCACTGCGAAGGACAGAAAGGCCCCGCTTTGTCCCTTTCTGCTCCCAGGTGCCAGCACAGCCTCTCTCTCCTCCCCAGGCTCATCCACCCTTTCCTGCCCTTTACACCCACTTGGAGAAATTCCCCAGACACAGGGAGCCCTCACAGGGTTAATCCTGCTGATCCTAAGTCACACTTTAACTCATTCCCTCTGGGCCAAGGATTAAAAGCTGTCAGTGTAAGGGTCAGGGCTCTTGAGACCCCAAAGTGAGGAGAAGCTGCAGGGGAAGGGAGGGACAGAAGGAGGCCAGGGAGGAGGAGGGGCCCAGGCCATAGCCCTGCAGAGCCTCAGCCGCAAACTCAGCTGCCGGCAGAGGACAGGACAGACAAGCAGTCTGCTGCCCTGGGACGACGTCCTCACCCCAGCCACCCAGCCTGGCCAGCTCCATGGCCTTCAACGACCTCCTGAAGCAGGTGGGGGCCATCGGCCGCTTCCAGCAGATCCAAGTCACCCTGGTGGTCCTGCCTCTGCTCCTGATGGCCTCGCACAACACCCTGCAGAACTTCACAGCCGCCATCCCTGTCCACCATTGCCGCCTGCCCCACAATGCCAGCGTTGGCCCGGATGCAAAACTGGGGGCCTGGCTGCCCCAGGACCCACAGGGGCAGCCTGAATCCTGCCTGCGCTTTGCCACCCCATGGCGGGGACCACCCCTCAGCAATGGCACCACAGCCAACCTCACGGAGCCAACAGAGCCCTGCATGGATGGCTGGGTCTACGACAATAGCACCTTCCCGTCCACCATCGTGACAGAGGTGAGGGTAGTACCCCGGCAGGGACGTACGCACACTTACACATGCACACAGAGAGAAGTACCATACAGGTGTGTGCACACACACGCACGCAGGGTGGGAGCCGCTGGGCTGGAGGCAGAGCCCTCAGACCGGGGACTCGGGAGCCAAGGAGTGGGGGATGAGGTTGCAGCCTGAGCTCGCCTTTCCCTGCAGTGGGACCTTGTGTGCTCACACCGGGCACTCCGCCAGCTGGCCCAGTCCCTCTACATGGTCGGGGTTCTGCTGGGTGCCATGTCCTTCGGGCACCTGGCAGACAGGTCAGTGCAGGGCTTGGCCTGGGAAAGGGTGGGTTGGGGATTCACTTCTCAGGGGGCTGCTTTGGGAACCCACAGCCCCGGTCTCCTAATGCAGTCCAAATCCTCAGTACCCCAGCCAGGGCTCACCTGGCCCCCACCCAGCCCTGCTGAGATCTTCCCTACCCCAGGCTGGGCCGCCGGAAGGTGCTGATCCTGAACTATCTGCAGACGGCCGTGTCAGGGACCTGTGCTGCCTACGCTCCCAATTTCCCCCTCTACTGCACCTTTCGGCTGCTCTCGGGCATGTCCCTGGCCAGCATTTCCATCAACTCCATGACGATAAGTACGAGCCGACCCCGCCCCGCTCCCTGCCTGCCTCCTCCTGAGCCACCTGACCCCTCATTTAGAACTGCGATTGAGATACCCCTGTCAGATCCGCAGGTCACCAACGTGGCTGAGGCAGGCCTGTGCCAGGCGAGAGGGAGTGATAGGGACTGGGTCAAGGGAGACAAGGCTGTCTGAGACCCCTCCACACTCGGCTGCTCAGGCCGAGACAGTGTCTGCTTCCTTCCGATCTGGGTGGAACGCCTGCTTTCTAATGTTGAAACGTTGTTTGTGATTATCACATAAGCCTGCACCACAGAAGGGCTCACACACGCATGCACCCACATTCATGCACGCTCACACGCATGAACTCATACAGGGTCTCTCAGATGAGAAATCTGAGGCTCAGTAGAGGGGAACAAATTTATCCCAGAAAGGAACCCAGGACCTAAGGTCCCCTGGCCTGGGAGAAGAGCTGCCGGGCTCAGCTGGGATGGGCCATCCAAGGTCCCATCTTCCCAGCCCGACAGAGACCTCAGGGCCAGGTGATGGAGAAACGTCAGTCAGGACAAGGAACGGGGACACGGGGAGCCTGAGGACAGAGAGCTCTGGCCAGGAGAGTATGGGGCAGGAGCAGACAACCCCAGTTCACTCTCCCTTCCCCTCACACCTGCTCTCCCCAGAACCTGGAAAGCCCAGGCTGGGGTCTGCCTACCTCATGCTGAGCTTGGTGCCTGTCCTGTATTGCCCTCTCACAGATGTGGAGTGGATGCCCATTCACATGCGCGCCTACGTGGGTACCCTGATAGGCTACACCTACAGCCTGGGCCAGTTCCTGCTGGCTGGCCTGGCCTACGCCGTGCCACACTGGCGCCACCTGCAGCTCCTGGTCTCTGCGCCCTTCTACGCCTTCTTCCTGTACTCCTGGTGCGGGCCAGGGAAGTGGTGCTGTGGGACCCGGGGGTAGCAAGGGACTAGCCACCTCCCCAGGCCCCCAGTACTCCACACACAGAGGTTGCCTAAGCCAGTAGTGCCCACATTCCAGCCCCCAGCCCACCAGGCACAGAACTGGTCATGTGGACCAGGCCCTGCCCCGATGTCCTCAGAAGAAAGTCGCAGCAAGGCTTCCAACCCCAACCCTAGCAAACCCCCCATGGCCCATCCCCATCTTGGACCCAGCCCGGCCCCACCACTGAGCCTGCTGACCCCCAGGTTCTTCATCGAGTCAGCTCGATGGCTGTCCTCCCGTGGGAGGCTGGACCTCACACTGAGCACCCTGCAGAGAGTGGCTCGGATCAACGGGAAGCAGGCAGAGGGGGCCAAGCTGAGCATGGAGGTGAGGACCCCAGACCTCTCAGATCAGAGCCTGGGGTTTCTCCAGGCTACTGCAAGAGGCCTGAGCCCCACCTACCCCCAGGTGCTCCGGACCAGTCTACAGAAGGAGCTGACCCTGGGCAAAGGCCAGGCCTCCGCCATGGACCTGCTGCGCTGCCCGGCCCTCCGCCGCCTCTTCCTGTGCCTCTCCATGCTGTGGTAGGCCGGGTGCAGATGCACAGATACACTGATGCATGGGGGACCAACTACCCCAGGGACAGAGCTGGCAAGTAGATGCCAGGAAAGGGAGGAAAGATCCACAGGCCTGCTGCACAGGGCGGCCACCACCCAGGGATGTCCCAGGCCAAATGCCTGGTAGCCCCAACTCAGTCTGGGTCCCTAACCCGCTCTACTCCAATCTCACCAGGGCCAGGGGTCTCCAGGGTGACAGGGCACAGACCACAGTGTCCTGCAAGGCCCCAAGGGTAACTGGCTCCTAATGCTTGCTAGAAACAGACATAAGAGGACTAGCACCATCTCAAGGACACGCTGGCCCAGGGCCACAGACCGCAGAGCACCCTTCCCCATCCACATGCTCACCCTCTCTCCATCACCACACTCCCATACTGGAAGGAGCAACCTTGCTCCAGCCCAGGGTTCCCTCAATTGTGGATTTTGTTCAAAACCTCGGTGTCTTCCTAGAATGTCCATCACCATAGACAGGTCCTAGACAAGCTGTCCCTTCCCAGCACCTTGGCCCTGAGTGTGGCCTGGACATTGACCTGTCCTCCCTCAGCCCAGCTTCAGCAGATAAGATAAAGACACAAACCACACAATTCTCGAACAGCAACTGCGTGAACGCACATACAGGGACCTGGTTACCAGGAGGCTGGGTCTCCAAGGTACTCAGGGCCACCCCATGGCTCAAGTGAGTGCCTATGTGTGCAGTTAAAATCCAAAGAGACATTAGCAGGACATCCAGGCTACTTACCCTGTTTCTTACCACCCCTTCTTAAGCCTCCTAACCAACCTCTCCTGCCCCTGCCAGGTTTGCCACCAGCTTTGCCTACTATGGGCTGGTCATGGACTTGCAGGGCTTCGGGGTCAGCATCTACCTGATCCAGGTGATCTTCGGTGCCGTAGATCTGCCTGCCAAGCTCGTGTGCTTCCTGGTCATCAATTCCCTGGGCCGCCGGCCAGCGCAGGCAGCCTCCCTCCTACTGGCGGGCATCTGCATCCTGATGAATGCGGTGATACCCCGGGGTGAGCATCCCAACTTGACCCACTCTGGACATGACCCTCCTTCTCCTCCCAGTCCCACTCCCGACCTGTCCTCTCTTTGCTCCCCAGATCAGACGATTGTTCGCACCTCTCTCGCTGTGCTGGGGAAAGGGTGCTTGGCCTCCTCCTTCAACTGCATCTTTCTGTACACGGGGGAGCTGTACCCCACCATAATCCGGTGAGCAGGGCAGGGGCAGGGCTGGGAGGAGACATCATCCTGCACAAGATCAGACCCTGCACTCATAGTAGTCGCTCAATGAGCAACTCAGGCCTGGCAGCGTGGAGACCCCTAGCCTCAAATTCCCAGGGGTCTCCAGCTAAGGCACGGTGGGGACCACAGGGACATGTGTCAGAGGCAGACTGAGGGCTCCCCAAAACACAAGCCACCAATCAGAGTTCAATCGTAAGCCAAGTATGTGTAATGAAAGACATGAACATGAACATCCTTCCAACCACAGGGGCAACACTGACTATAAGGGCTATGGAAATATTGCCAGCTCTTTGGAGCCTAAAAATGAGGTTAAGAAACATCTGTCTATTCTGGGCGCCAGACACAAAATTCACCAAAATGTCAAAGAAATGCCAGGTTTCCCTTGGCCACTTGGCTGAGCAGCTGGGGGTCCCAGACACTGTGTCCTTTCGAGATCCAGGAAAGAGTGCTGGTATAAAGTACTCACCCTGTGCAAGGTGCTGTCATGAACTTTCCCCAGGATTAGCTCACCAGTCTTCACAAGAAGCCAGTGAGGCAGACACCACCATTATTCTCATTCCATGAATGCCAATAGGAAAGCACAGTGACTTCTCCAAGACTACACCGCCAGCAAAGCCAGGGAGCTAGCATTTGAGCCCCACACAGGCTGCCCTCAGAAGCCACATCTTGCCCTCCTCTCCCTGCAAATGCTTCTCACATATTCCTAATGGGCAAAGTCCTCGTCCTTCCCAGGAGGGACCCCATTCAGTGGTTCTGTGTGGGGTTGGGGCTGCACCATGAAACCCCAGTCATACAAGTGATCTGATAGCCCTTGACCTAACCCTCTCAACAAGCCTCCTATTTGACAGCTCAGGAAACTGAGACCCAGAGAGGGAAAGAGACTTGCCCAAGGTCACATAGCAAGTTAAGGGCAGAGGCAAAATCCAGTCTCAAGACTCCCGATGTCTTCTTTAAAATCACCAAAATAAAGGTCAAAGTTACCTTCTCATACATAGGGACCGGTGGTGGCACAGGGCACGGTTGGAACAGTGTCCTGGCTGTGGCAAACGCCTCACCCCCGACCCACAGGCAGACAGGCTTGGGCATGGGCAGCACCGTGGCCCGTGTGGGCAGCATCGTGAGCCCCCTGGTGAGTATGACTGCTGAGCTCTACCCCACTGCGCCTCTCTTCATCTTCGGCGCCATTCCTGTGGCTGCCAGCGCCATCACGGCCCTGCTGCCCGAGACCCGGGGCCAGCCGCTGCCCGACACTGTAGAGGACCTGGACAGCAGGTAGGGCCTGGGGCCAGGCCTGCCTCCTGCCCTGTGGAGCCCCACCAGACTCTCCCGTCTGTCTACACACTCAGAGATCTGCTTTTCCCCCACCCCAGGAGGACAGGGAGACTGAGGCAGCCACAGCAGGAGCAGCAGAAGCAGATGGTGCCACTCCAGAGCACCACACATGAGAAAAACAGGCTCTGAAGACCAAGGCTTCCATGGGCCCAGACCTTGTATCAGGAGAGGGATACCACCTGGGGTCTGAGTGGGCTCGCACCTCTGAGGCCCCTGACTTCAGCTGGGGGTCACACAGTGTGATCCCCACCTTCACCTCCTCCTGTCCCACCCTCCCATCTCCCACAGTTCACTCCAGCACCTTACAAAAATCTTTCTTGGCTGGGCTGGGGTCCCTGTGCTCTGGGAGGCTGAGGCAGGAGGACTGCAAGTTCTAAGCCCACCCTTGGTAACTTGGCAAGAACTTGTCTCAAAATAAAAAATAAAAAGGGGACCAGGATGCAAAGGTCCTGCACTTGATCCCCAGTACTGTAAGATGAAAAAGAAAAGTCTCTCTTATTTCGGCCCCCTCTTCTCTCCCCCTCTAATTTATTCAAATATTTCTGAGAGTTTTAGCTAAAAAACTCATATCCACCCCTTCCCAGAATTGACAAGAAGGCAAACTGAACACAACCAATCAAAGGGTGATTTCAGGCTCCTCACCTTCTGTGAGAGCCAGGGAGGAAGTGAACCACAGCTGTGGCCTCAGGCCATCACAGCTGGGGACACTGGGTCCCCAGGTAACCTCAGGGTCTAGACCCAAGCCACCTGCCACCTCTGCTCTGTGGCTAGCTCCTTCCTCTAGCAGCTGCTCCCAAGAGCTGCAGCTGGACAAAGCCAGGGAGGTGAGGGACCCGGCCCCCAGCCACCGGTTAAGCCCTCTCTCCTCTTGTAGCCTTCTTGAGGAAACACGGTTTAACTCCCTGCCTTACTGATGAGGAAATCAAGGCACAGAGCAGCCTCCTAACTGCCTAGGTGTGCACAGCCAGTGGACTGTGGTTGCAGGGTTAAAATTCAAACAACACGCACCAGAATGGGGGTGCCCATTCCTCCATGCCAGGGGCTGTGGGGCCTGAGATCTCCTTCTGCACCCAGGGCCCCCTCTCTCCTTCTTCCTGTCATGGTAAGAAGCATGTGGGGAGGAGGAGAATTGAGGAGGAAGGAAGAGGAAGGCAGGTCAGGGCTCTGCTTGAGAGGAAGAGCCATAGGGTCTTTGGGACAGGGCGATGCAGGGACAGGTGGCCCATCAGCACCCACAGATACAGCACTGGCAGCCTGCAGTGATCTGCTGGCTGCCACCTGTCGCAGTCCCTCGTCCTCTGGGAGCAGCCGTGCCCAGCCAGCTGCACACACTGCTTGCCAGGTGGGACCAGCTTGGGTAAGTCTTATCTGCCCAACTTACCAGTAGAGTGCGTGATGGCCTGGAGGTGGCTGGGGAGAGCAACACCCACTCCGATAGGATGCTCAGGACTGATCTGGCACAAGGGAAACCACTGTTGCCTACCCTCTGGAGCCTCGGAGGTGGCACTTCCCTTGAGTGCCAACTCCCATGCTTCCCAAGGACTCCATCGGTGCCTGAGGACCACAGGCCCTTGGCTGCTGCTCCTCCTCACCTGCCTACAGCAGGGAACAGGTCTGAGGCTGAGGGTGGACACCAGGTCCGGCCCACTTCTATAGACTGGTGGTCTTTTGTCTTCCTGACCCCTGCCTGCAAACCTCAGGAGCAACTCTGATGCGTTCTGACCAGAGCACCTGGCACGTGCACTGGGCCCCACAAGGCTGCCTGGGGCTAGCCCCCACCTGCCTGGCTGCACCCACACCACAAGCCCTGTGTGCTAGTTAGACGCTTGGCCTCCCACCCCTGGATCCCAGCCCCACACACCCCAACCCCCTGAGCACACAGTACCTGTGTTAGTCAGGTTCTTACCACTGTAATGCCTGAGGGCCAACTTTATTTAAAAGAGGTTTATTTGCACTCAGTTTATTTCAAGGCTGAAGGATACATCCAGTGGTGGCCTCCCCAGTGGCAGAGACCCCAGGCATGGACATCATATGGTCCCTCTCATAAAGCCACTAGAATTCAGTCATGAAGGCCCCACCCCAATGACCTGGTCTCATCCTAACCACCCTCCATACTTCACAGTGGGGACACAATGTCAGCACAAGAACCCTTGGGGACACGCTCAAGCCAACCGACACATAGCAGCACCGGACCTACCTTCCTCCCACTGTGTGTGTGTGTGTGTGTGTGTGTGTGTGTGTGTGTGTATGTGTACATGTGTGGTACGGGAACCCAGGGCCTTCACACTAAACTACAACCCCAAGCCTTTTTTATTTTTTTATTTTTTTTATTTTGAGACAGGGTCTCCTTAAGTCACTAAGTTGCCCAGGCTAGGAACTTGTGATCCTCCTGCCTCAGCCTCCCAGAGAGCTGGGATTCCAGTATGCACCACAAAGCTCACTTCCTCCCACTTCTCAACCCCAAGAACTCACTCCAGGACATTGGTTCAGATTCCATCCTTTCACCTTGGCCCGAAGACGAGCTCTGATGTGGTCATGCTCCACCCCAGTGGCCTCAGACAGACCACAGGTCCCACCCTTGCCAGTAGGTGAGGGCCCCTTGGCCACCCCAGCATCCTGACTAGTACAGAGCCCTCAGGTGGTCCTCAGCAACCTGGCCCCAAAAAGAGGTCTACAGAAGTCACCTTCTCTGGCCCTTGTCCTATCACCCCAAGGGCTCCCCTGACCACCCCAGGCCTCTCCAAGGTCCTCCCTTAGGTGAGCTTGGGTGACTCTTGGCCACTTAGAGGGGACACTCACTGTGGAACTGAGTAATGAAGAGTGGTCCCCAGAGATGTCCACAGCCGAATCCCTGGGACCCGACAATGTGGCACCTCCTGCAGCCAAAGGGAGTTAGCAGCCATGATTAGACTGAGGGTTCTGAAATAAGTAACCACCTGGGCTATGCAGTTGGCCTAACATGAGCACAGCAGCACTGGGAGGATCCCAGAGGGCCGAGGAAGCAAGGGGCCATGGTGACACAAGAGCAGACAAAAATAAGTAAACTAAAAACTCAGGTCAACACAGAGACCATGACCCCACACTAATTGTTACCAAATGAGAGTAATTTCTGATCATTTTCAGACAAATAATTACTTTTGGTGTTGATAAATAAAAGGTGGGCTGGGACCAGAAGCCAAGCAGAGCAAATGGCCTTCAGAACTGGAGAAGGTAAGGAGACAGAATGCATCTTCCTGCAGCCTCTCGCAGGAGCTGCCGAGTAGCTGCTGGTTTCAGATATTAGCCTTTGTCTTAGTCATTTTTGTCGTTGCTGAGACAAAAATACCCCACACCCAAAGTTACAGGAAGGAAGATTTATTTGGCTCACAGTTTGCAGAGGTTTCGGTCTATATTCAGGTGGCTCCAAGGCAGGGTCACTTGGCAGAGGGGGTATCACAGAGAAGAAACAGTTCATGGTGCCCACAAGGTAGCAAAGGCAACACAGGGAAGGGACAAGTCTCTTTCTGTCCCTTATATTGTATCCAGTCTACTAGGATTAGGGTGGTGCCAATCCAATCAGTGGACTGATCCAGCAATCATCCACCATTAATCCCAGCACCCTTAATCCTAGCATTGAATCATGAGCAAATCACACATTCTAGATTCAGCCACCTCAAAAAAAAAAAATCTAAAACCACATGAGGGATTGAGGGGACATCTAGACACAAACCATAGCATTCTGCTCCAGGCCCCCCAAAGACTCATGTACAGTCTTTTAAGCAAAGTTCTAACAGTTTCAACATTGCTGAAAAGTCCAAGTCCAAAGTCTCCTCTGAGTTTTAAGGCTGTGGGGAGTGGCTGAGTCGTGGCTAAGCCAGAGATCGATCTCACATTTGGGGATAGAGCAAGGTCAGCCCCAAGAATACAGGTTTCCATAGCACACACCTTTAATCCCAGCACTTGGGAGGCTGAGGTAGGAGGAGCGTTGTGAGTTTGAGGCCAGCTTGGGTTACAAGGCTGGCCTGAGCTACATAGTACAACCGTGTCTTAAAGAAACTAGGGCCAGGAGTTTGGCTCAGTGGCTTAAGCACCTGCCTGGCAGGCACAAGGTTGTGAATTCAACCCCTGGTGCCACAAAACACACACACACACACACACACACACGCACACACACAATGGGGAATCCAAGATCTAAATATCATTCTTTGTATATTGAACTGCTTAAAGCTTTCTTAAGATTAGAAGGATGCCTATCAAGATGACTTGCTAAATTTCTTGAGTTTGTTCAAGAGAACTGCCCTTGTTTCCCAGAAGAAGGAACTGTAAATTTACACAGTTGGGAGAAGGTGGTAAAGCAGCTTAGAGCAAGGCTAAGGAAAAAGGAAACCAGTACAAATCTATCTAGAACCCTATGGGCTTTTAAAGGGTTATTTAACAGGGAGAAACCACTGCTTTCCACTCTCTCACCACTTCTCACAGACCCCCAGGCGGGAGAAAGAATAGGACCCATGGGTATAAGCCAGGGTCACAAGGTAGGAACCAGAAAGCTTGGCCAAGTCAGGAGACTGACTGGGACAAGGGAGCTGAGAGGAACCCAGATACCTGCTTTGTGTTGTGTCAGCCACAAAGGCAAACACAAACTCTTAGCTGAAAACCCCTGTACAAATGAAAATTTAAACACTTCCAACATTCAATGACACAAGATGGACATTACCATTCAAAAAGATACAAAAGGGAAATACAAAGGAATGGGATCAAAGCAAGTCCAAATTCTAGTAGGCCAAACATTAAGTCCTGTAGTTCCATTGCAGCATCCAAGGCAGTCCATAACAAGATGTGAACTCCAAAGGACTTGGATGGCACTTCCAGTGGTTATTGTTCCTATGGCTTCTCACTTGGGCAAGCTCTGGTCCCTTCTTACAATTTCCACAGATTATCCAAGTTCCTGGCCTCTCCAAACTTCTGGAATCTCCACTGCACATTCAGGTTCACACTCACAGCTTCACATAGAGCCGTCTCAGGGGCACACTGCCTGACCTCCCGGGCTTTCTGCTGAACTTTGGGTGGAAGCTTTCCTGACTCCACAACTCTTACATTATGTGTGTGCCTAAAATAAATATCACCTGCGTGTGGACGATGCCAAGGTCTACTGCCAGCTGGAGCAGTAGTAAGGCTTCCCTCTCTTTTAGCTGTAGGAATAAAGTGCCTGGTTTACTGAGCACTTTGCACCCAATCTCAAGTAACAAATTCTCTAGGCCACTGTCATTCTGGAATATGGTGCTCTGGGGCTCTCTTCTCAAAGCAAAGTCTTTCACTTTTGCAGTTTTGAGACTGCAAAGGGTGAAGTCCTATAGCTTCTTGTGATGGCCTCAGGTCATCTCTATTCTCCCATTCCTTCTAAGCAATCAAGATTTCCTCAGCTCTATCTTTGCAGCCCACAGTTTTATTGGAGCTTCCTTTCTGGTTATACTCAAAACATTTTAAATCATTCTGCTGGACTTTTTCTCAACATAAAAATCTGGTTAAAAGCCCCCAAAAGTAGCCATGCCACTGCCTCAACTAGACTACCTTGAAATTTCTTCTGCCTGATTAGCTAGTTCACTGCCCTTAATCTCCGTCTCAGGCAAAGTCTCTGGTCACTAGCAAAACGCAGAAAAACTGTCTTCCAAGCCATAACACACATCACGTGGAGTCCAAGAGCCAATGCAGTCCTTCTTTCTAGCAGATATCTCTCAAACCTGGTCTTTACTGGCAGGATTTCTATCACCGTTCTGGTCTTCACAGCTCTAACCAAAATCTCCCATACAGTACAGCCTAAGGAATTCCAGAGCTACTTTTTAAGCTGGCATATCCAAACTTTTCCAAACTATTCCCACAAGCCATTCTGAAAGGCTCCTGAACCACATGGTCAGGTACTGTCACAGCAATGGCCCCATTTCTGGTACCAAATTTTGTGTTAGTCACCTCTTTCACTGCTGAGACAAAATACCCAACACCCAAAGGAGGAAAGGTTTATTTGGCTCACAGTTTGTAGAGGTTTCAGTCCATAATCAGGTAGCTCCATGGCAGGGCACCTTGACAGAGGGGCATCACAAAGGAGAAACAGTGTATGGTGCCCACAAGGTAGCAAAAGCAGTCTACCAAAATTAGGGTGGTGCCAACCCAATCAGTGGATTCCAGCACCCGTAATCCTAGCATTGCACCATGAATCAATCACACATCTAAATTCAGCTACTTCTGAAAAAGTCCCATCTAAAACTGCATGAGAATTTGAGGGGACATTTAACAAGCCATAACAGCCCCAGACTTGCAAGAGACTTAGTATGGCTGCTTCTGATGATGTATTCACAACAACAATAGAAATCCAACGTGCATCCCTATTCTCAGTCTCCTCCAGGAGGCCAGTGAGGTTTTGCTGTCCATGCACAGCAGTTTTAGTTGGGATGGGGCTGCAATGTCTCAACCTCCACAGACCTGGCCACTCCCTGTTCTTCATGTCCTAGGGGTGAATAAGGTTTAACTCAACTTCTGGGCCTTGTAAATGTGCAAATTGGGGATGCTCAGATGCCATTCTGCTGAACTCCCACTTGACCTCAGTTAGTGTGTGAACATGTTAGAAGGAAAAATAGTCATAGGTAGAGCAAAAGAAAAATGCTGCAGGGACTCCCTGGACCCCTGTGCTGTCCTCAAGGAAATTGTCTTTGTTGCTTTCCAAGATGTGCCTGTCTCCAAGAGGCTCAGGACAATGTCCTAGAACTGAGGCTGTATCTATGGTCAGCTCCTGGGCAAAAGGGGCCTGTTGCTCCTGAACCTACACTCCAAGAAGCTCATACCCCAGCAGAAGGCATTGTGTGAGCCACATCCACAGAAGAAGCCAAGCCTCCTATGGAACCACAGTGGCCAGGGTTCAGAAGCAAGTGGCAGAAAACACTGTGTCAACTGCAGGCCACCTGGAAGCATGGCCGTCATTAGTCACCAAAGAGGGAAGCCAGACCAAGGACTGAGATGACAAAGGAGAACAGTGCAACAGGACAGAGCTTCCCCAGGGTTTGGTGATGTCACGTGACCACAGAGTTAACCACGCCAAGCCACCTGCCTGTCCACTTGCAATCCAAAAGAAGTGCAGTCATTTCAAAAGCATTAAGGATGAAAAGAGGCTGGGGCTGCAGCTTGCAGAGAAGTGCTTGCCTGGCATGCACAAAGCCCTGGTTTGATGCCTGCAGTGAAAAAATAAGAATGCAGAATGAAAAGTTTCAGCTATCAGGGAATAGCAGATTCCACAAGTACCCTCCTGCCGTAGACAGCCAGCAAACTGCAGGGCAAGTGGGAAACAGCGTTCACACCTGGGACAGAGGCACCACCAGGCCACACTGCTGTGAGAAGGAACGTAAGCTAGGTAGGCCCTTGCGGCATGGTCTCCTACCTGGAAACAGTTCTGGGACTGCACCACAGAGATCTGGAAAGGGTAAGGAAGGAGGAGCTCACAGAAGCAAGAGCAGCTCAGATGTGCAGACGAGGAGCACACTGGGCAAAACTTTCAGTGAGGAGAGAGTTGTGCCAGCTCGTAGCTTCACAGGCCTGCAGAAGAAAAACCTCTACAACTCAATAAAAAGAAATCAAGAACCCAAAAGTTAAATTGGTCCCAAAGTGGAACACACACTTCATCACAGAAGACATGCAGACAGCTCAGCATCATCAGCTGCTAGGAAAACGCAACTCAGAGCTTAGTGAGACACCACTTCCCTTCCCCACACATGGCTGAGGACTCACCCTGTGATAGCACTACCACCTTGGGGCTCTGCAAATCCCACCAGGTGGACCCCCAGACTTGGACTTCAGCCTCTTGACTCCAAATGACCAAGGCTCAGCATGACACATCCACACCCTGAACTCCGGGGCCGGTGAGTCACACTGGAGGGACCAAAGAGAATCCCCATGGTTGAGTGGAAAATGGTGTCTTCATCAGACACTGCTCAAACAAGTTCCTCCAGCCCCTATCCCCATGACAGGGAACTATCAACAAACTCTGATTTAAAAAGAAAAATAAAATAAAAGCCTGGCCATAGCAAGGAGTTGGCAAGAATGTAGAATCACTGGAATTCTCACATCGTGCTTGGAAGGACGCAAACTTTGGAAACACTTTAGAAAACCATTTGACAGTTTCTGGTAAAATTAAACCAGTCAACATTCCACCTACATGGGTTCTGCATTGTGGGTTCAACCCGCCATGGATCCAAAGTAGTCTTAAAAACTGCTTTTGTTGTGAGCACGTCCAGGCTGTTTTCCTTATCATGCTCCTCTAAAACACACAGCACTTAATGTCCTGTTACGGTTATCAGGGACCTAGAGATGACGCAGCATGACTGGGGGGACATTCCTGGGTTAAATATGAACCCCGCTCAGACTGCTGTCTGCAGGGAACCCTAGCCCCAGCCCCCAACCTTCTGTGGCCCAGTACTGCCACCTTGAGGTACAAGGTGTTCACCCAAGAGAAATACACTGCATGTTTACTCATGGTCCCCAATGTCACAGTGACTTTGTATATATTAGCTAAAAACTCAGAACAACACAAACCTTCACTGACAGGTGAGGACACACAACCTGCTGTTACACATGTAATGAATACTGCTCAGTCATGAAAGGGAATCAACAAAATATAGAACAAATGGATAGATTCTTAGATACATGTGAATTACCAAAGCTCAATCAAAATGATACAAAAATCCTAAACAACCCAATATCAATAAATGAAATTAAATCTATAATTTAAAAATTATCAACAAAGAAAAGCCCTGGCCCTGATGGATTTACTGCTGAATTCTATAAGAAATTTAGTGACGCTCTAACACCACTATTTTTCAAACTCTTTAATGAAATTGAAAGGGAAGAAATACTCCCAAATTCATTTTTAGAAGCAAGCATTACTCTGATTCCAAAACCAGAGAAGGATCCAACTAAGAAAGAGAATTACAGGCCAATCTCCCTAATGAACATTGATGCAAAAATTCTTAATAAGATACTGGCAAATAGACTGCAGCAAATCATCAAAAAGATTGTACACCATGATCAAGTGGGATTCATCCCAGGGATGCAAAGATGGTTCAACATACGTAAATCCATAAATGTAATACATCATATTAACAGAGCCAAGGATAAAAGTCATATGATTATTTCAATAGATGCAGAAAAAGCTTTTGATAAAGTCCAGCACCCATTCATGATAAAAACTCTACAGAAAATTGGAATAGATGGTCTCTATCTTAATCTGATAAAAGCTACCTATGACAAACTGATAGCTAACATCATACTAAATGGACAAAAACTGAAAGCTTTCACTTTAAAATCAGGAACAAGACAAGGATGTCCACTCTCTCCACTCTTATTCAGCGTAGTTCTGGAAACCTTAGCTAGAGCAATTAGACAAGAGAAAGAAATAAAAGAAATAAAGATAGGAAAGGAAGAAGTTAAGCTAGCATTATTTGCAGATGACATGATACTCTATCTAAAGGATCCTCAGAACTCCATCAAGAGAATTCTAGATTTAATAAGTAGATTTAACAATGCAGCTGGTTGCAAGGTCAATACCCAAAAATCAATAGCATTTTTGTACATGAATAACAATCGCACTGAGAGAGAAATTAAGGAAACAATACCTTTTAAAATAGCATCTAAAAAATGAAATATTTAGGAATCGATCTAACAAAAGATGTAAAAGACCTCTATACTGAAAACTACAGTACTCTAAAAAAGGAGATTGAAGAGGACATTAGAAAATGGAGAAATAGCCCATGCTCTTGGATAGGAAGAATTAATATAGTTAAAATGGCCATACTTCCAAAACTGTTATACAGATTTAATGTAATCCCAATCAAATTACCAATAACATGTCTTACAGAATTAGAGAAAACAATCTTAAAATTCATTTGGAACAAGAAGAGACCTAGAATAGCAAGGGTGATCCTGGGCAACAAAGATAAGACAGGGGGCATCACAATTCCTGACCTGAAACTATACTATAAACCTATTATAATAAAAACAGTGTAGTACTGGCAAAAAAAACAGACCCGAGGATCAATGGAATAGATTAGAAGATTCAGAAACAACTCCATACACACTAAGCTATCTTATCTTTGACAAAGCTGCTAAATACATTCATTGGACAAAAGATAGCCTTTCTAATAAATGGTGTTGGAAAAACTGGCTTTCCACAAGTCAAAGATTGAGATTCGACTCATATCTTTCACCATGTACTAATTTAAAATCTAAATGGATTAAAGATCTCAACATTAAAACAGAAACATTAAATCTGCTGGAAAGTAGAGTAGGTAAAACTCTTGAAGACATTGGTGTAGGCAAAGACTTTATGAATAAAAGCCAGACTTGCAGGGATTAACACAAAGAATCAACAAATGGGATCTCATCATATTGAAAAGTTTTTGCACAGCAAGAGAAACCACCAACAGTGTGAAGAAACTACCCACAATATGGGAGAAATTGTTTGCCAGCTGTCCCTCAGATACAGGATTAATAGCGAAAACCTATATTGGTTTTATTGTGGGTTTTTTTCTTTTTTTTTTCTGTTTGATTTTACTATACCTGTTGGAATGGTCAACTATTCTGAAAACAACAAGATATACTGCAGTAGCTATTGTTTTCACAGTATCTTTCTTTGAAGTTCTGTACCAGTTCTACTGCTTTGTTTTGATTGACTTTGTTCTGTTATGTTTTGTTGGATTTTACTATCTTTAAAATAAAAAAAATAAAGAAAACCTATAAAGAACTTAAAAAAAATCAGTTCTCCAAGATTTAAAGATCCAATCCAAAAATGGGCATCTGAGATAAACACATACTTCTCAGATGAAGAAGTTCAAAAAGCAAATAAATGCATAAAAAAATGTTCAACAGCACTGACCATTCGAGAGATGTGAATGAAAGTATCATTCAGATTCCACCTCACCCCAGAAAGAATTGCTAGTATTACAAATTCAACTAATAACAAATGCTGGAGGGGCTGTGGGCAAAAAGGAAACCTTCTTCACTGTTGGTGGAAATGCAGGCTGGTGCAACCTCTGTGGAAGTCAGTGTGGAGATTCCTCAAAAAGCTAGGATTGGAGGTCCCATTTGACTCAGCTATTCCCCTTCTGGGTATTTATCTTCCTAAAAGAACTAAAAATATCTCATCACAGTGATGTATGTTCACCTATGTTCATCACTGCCCAGTTCATAGTTGCTAGATCATGGAAGCAGCCTAAATGCCCCTCGATTGAGGAATGGATAAAAAAAGTTGTGGTATTTCTATGTAATGGAATACTACTCAGCTATAAAGAACAACAAACTAGACATTTTCACCCTCAAATGGATGAATGCTGAGGATATGCTTCTCAGTGAACTGAATAAGTCACATATACGTGACTATCGTGTTATCGCAATGGTGTGATGAACTGAAATAAAACCTATGTATATATAAAAATTAGTTGGGACAGTTAGAGAAAAAGAAAAAGAGAATGTTTATTATTTGATATTTGGATCCAATTTTGCTTTTCAAATTACATTTTTTTGTTTCTGCTTGAAAAAAATAGGAGTTGAAATCTTTAATTTCTCTGTAATGTTTTCTAGTTTTCTGTATATAGGTCTTGTAAGTTTTGTGATGAGATTTATCACTATTTCATATTCTGATGCTCTTGTAAAAATTTGTTTTGTTTTTGTTTCTCACTATTAAATACTGTTGCTTTTCAATTAAAAAAAAAGGGGAATCAATAATCCCTAAGCTCTCGTGGTTGCACCTGGAATACCCCCAAGTGCCTCACCCACACAAAGTGGGGCTCTGCAAAATGGGGCTCTGGACCAGGAGGGTGCTTACTCCTCAGAGGACTCATTCCAGCCAGGGAAGGACACAAATATCCTGCCCGGTTTCTTCCCTGTAACTGCCTACCAGGCCCCATCTGCCACAGCAAGTCAGCGGGAGCCCCCAGGCCCCAATCACCTTCCAAAAGCCCCACCTCTGTGAGTGTGAGGCTCTTGGGGAGCATCTAAATCCAAACCATAAAATCAGCTATTCAGGAGGTTGAAGCAGGAGGATCACAAATTCAAGCCCACCATGAGCAACTTAGTGACTTACCACGGTCTTGTCTCAGAATAAAAAGAACGGAAAAAAGAGGTTGGTCTCCAGTACTTAAAAAAGAAGAATTAGTACACAAAAGAACCTGAATTTGTTAAGGCATAGATCAAGAATGTCCCCTGATGTGAACAACTCTCCTGCACCCAGTCCTGTGACCAGGCCACTCTGGGTTTGAGCCTGCAGAGCATGGACTGAAACTCTTCAAACTGGGCCAAAATAAACCTCTTCTTCTTTAATGTGCAGGGGCTGGGAACTGTGTCCCAGGGATGAGGAATGTGGCCAAGACTCTATTGTTCATTAGAACCTCTAGATAAGTCCACTGCAAGGGAGCCAATGAGGACCGACAGGGATACAGTTCCAGAGCTTGGTGAGAGTCATGGAAATGTTACATAAATATGAAAAAATGTCAAAGCATGTCCAAATGTGCCTCTAAAATGATGCATTTTACAGTAAACACCATTTGTTTTCCTCAAGTATTTGAGGTGGTTTGTGGCAGATATTTTCTGGGATTTAGCTGACTGGCATATGAAGCTCCTTCCTGTCCCCTAGCTGTGGGTCTTGGGACCAGCTATCCCCACATGCAGCTAAACCCTCCTGAAAACTCTGCTCAGACCATGAGCCCCACCTGGAACCTGACACTCAGAAACTAGCACAAAGCAGCAGTTGAGAAAGTGACCACACTGTCATCATGGCAAGTGCCAGGGGAGGGGATGAGTGTCTAAAGGATGCCCCAGCTCCTGTCCAACTTTGAGCCAGCTGCTTGATCTTTCCATCAATCCCACAAACTATCCACTATCCTGCCATCAGTTTTTCTCCAGCTAAACTTGCCCACAGCCTGTTTCTGTCATCAGCATTCAATAACCCTGATGGACACAACTCTCCTGCCAACCAGCTTCCATCGTCACAGGCTAGTTTGCCAGTGCTTGTTTCCTACAGGGACAAGTGTTAGTCAGGACTTTTCATTGCAGATAACACAAAACTCAAACTGGTTTAAGTGAAAGGGGAGTGCTGGCTCCCATGTGTCACCAACATCATCACAGACCTAGGCTCCTTTCAGCCCTCTACTCCACAGGTCAGTGACTCCCTTCATGACCGCCAGAAGTTTACGGTGGCCACAGAAGGAAAGGCATGCCTATGTCTCTCTGGAGGAACAAGGCATCCCTTTGGAAGAGCTTCTCCAGAAGCCACCTCTTCCACAAGGGGCTTCTGCCACACTCCTTGCCTGGAATTGTGTGACAACATGGACATGTGGCACCTTTGGGGTGTGGTGCAGTTTGGATCTTAAGTCTCCTCCCAATAGTCCTCACGTTCAAGGCTTTGTCCCCAGCCAGAGCATACTGTGCAGTGCTGGGACCATTGAGAAGTGGGGCCTGGTGGGAGGAATGGGCCTGAAGGTGGGTGCAGGACCCTGTTCCTTCTCTCTTCCACTTCCTACCATGAGGTGAGCAGTTTTGTTCTCCATGCCCTTCCACCATGATGAGGCCCTCACCATGGACACCAAAGTCGATTGTAGAATTCAGCTTTTTTAAGTTGACTCATCTTGGGTGTGTGTGTTGTAGTGTAAGGCTCCACAACAAAATATTAAAAAGCAAACGGCACAAATGCGAGGTAGCTGGAGTCTGTCAGCAGGAGTCAACAGGCACAGCTTCTCCTGGTCTTTTCTACCTGGCCGGCAGACGTTGGTTTTTCCTCCCAGGGCTCTTCCTTCTTATGAGGACATCAGTCCTACTGAATCAGGACTCTTATAGTAGCCTCGCCTAACTATAAGTGGTTCCTCAAAGGCTCTGCTCTGAATCCAGTCACCCCAGGGTATAGGCATTAGCATGGTGAGGTACAGAGGGTCACAGCGTCAAAGGCCAGGATTCAACTGGGTCTGAAGCAGTGTAGACCCCAACACACCCAGACGCTTGATGGCTGTTCATTGTGTCACATACACTGGCTCAGTTCTTGGAAGGAGAGGACCGTAGAAAGAATGCTGGGCTGCTGCAAGCCAGGAGCCTGGAGAAGGTCAGCTCCCCTGCCAAAACCATTGCCTTGGGCTAAAGACCCCAGGCTCAGATTCTCCAAGAGGGGAGGAAGTCAGGGCCCCCAAGACCCCTGAACAACACATTTCTGTGGCTCCTCAGCTTGCCTGGAAGGTGGGAAGACCTAGCTCTGAGTGTGAAGTGCTCCACACAGGCTTTGTGTCCCTCCACCTTGGAGGCTTCCTCCTCTCAGCACCTTCCCTTCTTCCCCATGCAGGAAGCCGCCGGTCCACATTACCTGGCCATGTCCCGCCTTTATGAGGAGGCCATGTCTCCACCGGACCCAACTCTCCAGCCCTGCAGGTCCCCACCAGACCATTGACATGGTGACAACTGAAACTCTACTCTCAAGTCATCATGGCACATAGTACCGCAAAAGAAGTCACAAAAATTCCATGACCCTCAGGAATCCTGAGGCTCTTGAAAACCCAAATCTGATGAGCAAAGGAGAAAATGCAACAGAGCTCCCTCCCTGTCCCAAAGGTTGCTCCAAGCAGAAGCTGAAACCCCAACTCTCCACAGGGCTGACAGTGGACTCAGTGACCTCCTGAAGGAGATGGGAACACTTCCAGCAGGTGCAAGAGCTCCCAGTGGTCCTGCCTTCATCACACCTGCACAACTTTATGCCATCTCCCCCTACACTACCACCTACCCCCAGTGCCAGCCTCAGCAAAGATAGGGATTGGAGCTTGGAAGCCTCTGGATGGCATGGGCAGTCCAAGCCTCACCCCTGCTTCACTCCCCTATGGGGACCAGCCTCCAGATGGCATAGCAGCCTGCGTCACAGAGGCCACAGAGCCCTGCAGCAACAACTGGGTCCACAGCAGCAGTATCTTCTCATCCACCACTATGTCAAAGGTGAGGAAACTCAGGCCTCTGCCCCAGCGAACCTCTGGGTCCCCATCTTTCCATCCCCACGCAGGCCCTGACTCAAGTTTGTCCAATGCAACAAGACCCTGAAGTTGCAAAGAGCTCACCCAAAATGGGCAGAGAACAGAACTGTGATGGACTTAAGGAACATGGAAACCTGCAGAGAGCAACTGTGCACCTTTCAGTCCCCACCAGAAAGAAACCTCAACAGGAACTTGATGTTCAGTGTCGGAATGACAAAGGACCCAGAGATTTGGACCATTCCCCTAGGAAGACAGAAAGGGAGAGTGTGGGAGGCTGGGGCCGTTGTGGAGCAGGAGATTCTGGGCTCAGTCTTAGAAATAGGAACAGTTTCCTATGTTCATCTAGAAATAGCTCGCAGTAGCAGGGCCTGGGAACTGGAGTGCAACCAAGGACTTAAGGTGGGAAAGATGACAGAGTATGGGAGGTGGTTTCAGCTCCAGCAATTTAATACCCTCCCCCAAACACACATCCTCCTCGCTGGTCCCCTGGCCTGTTGAGTGCCACATCAGGCTACAGGCAGCACCTTGTAGCTATCACATTGTTCATGCTCTTATATCTGCCCTAATCAATGGCCTTTTGGGTGCAAAGGAAAAAAACCCTCTTGAATCAGCTTATGGAAAAAAGGGCCATGACTGCAAGGATGCGAAGATTTTTGAGCGGGCTGGGGATGTCTCTCAGTGATAGAGCATCTACCTAGCATGACCAGGTCCTTGGGTTCCAGCTCCACTACTGCCAAAAAAGAATGAGAGACAGAGTGAGAGAGAGAAAGTCAAGGAACCAGTAGCAAACAGCGCGTACAGGCCTCGTGGAACTGAAACCAGAATTTGGGGCACTAGAGGTGTTTCTATATGCTCAGCTCAATTTCTCTTTCTCAACCCATCCCATTTGTGTATTTATCGTGCCGAAAGACCACCCGTTGCATTTGATCTGTACCTCTGAAATTTACAGCCCACAAATCAGAACATGGTAGTGTATCATAATTCATTCTCTCAGAAAAGGATCTAATTAGCTTAGTGCAACATACTTATGAGCTGCCCCTCCCCACGTGGCTCTAGCATTCACACTTCACCTAATAAGAGTACCAAGGGCGAGTATAGTGGGACTATATGCGTGGGATAATTTCAGTTCCTTTGCATTTACTTTCACATGTTCTATGAGCCAGTATGTGGTCTATTTTGGAGAATGTCCCATGTGCAACTGAGAAGAATGTGTATTCTGATGTTGTGGGGAGGAACACTGTAGACATCTACTAAGTTCATTTCTTCAAAAGTGTGGTTTAGTCCTAATATTTCATTGCTGATTTTTTGTCTAGTTGATCTGTCTTTTTGTGCCAGTGGGGTATTGAGATCCCCGAACACAACCGTATTAGGACTCATTCGATTTTTCATGTCCACTAATCATATATTTATTGGGGACCTGGCCTAGATCCCCAATCTCCTGAACAAGTGTATGGTGAAGACTTAAAATAAATGAGACAAGCCGGGCGTGGTGGCGCATGCCTTTAATCCCAGCACTTGGGAGGCTGAGGTAGGAGAAGCATCATGAGTTTGAGGCCAACTTGGGCTACAACATGAGCGCAAGGCTGGCATGAGCTACATAGTGCAACTCTGCCTCAAAAAACTAGGGCTGGGAGCTTGGCTCAATGGCTTAAGTGCCTGTCTGGCAGGCACGAGGTTGTGAGTTCAATCCCAGGTGCTGGAAAAAAATAAAAATTAAATAAACAAATAATAAATAAATAAATAAATAAGACAAGTGGTAATGATTTTAGGGCTCCAGGAAGAGATTCTGAGGGCTAAGACCAGACTGTATTTACTTATTTTTTTCAATCAAGGAAGGGATTAGAGTGGAAAACACAGGAAACTCAGCAGGCAATCTTGGGATGGTTCAAAGACTTTTCTAAGTAGCATATTATGTTAATTTTGGAGAAGTATCTTGACCTTGAGTATAATCCTGAGATGACTCACGAAATGACTCACTGAAGGCATAGATGATCTTACGCTAAGAAGAGACAATGGGAAATCTCAGATGGGTGATACCAATAATCCTAATCCTTTCTTTCATCCCACAGGAAAATATACAAAACCAGACACTGTGAATTTGTGGTCCCCAACATCTCCCCCTTTTTGTTTTTATAACTGAAGCAGTTGAAACAGCATATAGGATATACATCTTTTGTATGTACTTTTCTGCTGGGTGTTTAAGACAAAGTTAAAGTGAGACCTGCGTTAATAAAATTTAACTTTCTTGCTATCTATTAAGGTAAATTAAATCTCCTCAGGAATTACCTTGGAACCACACACAGCACCTCTTAGCACATTAGTCAGTGTCAGCCATTTGGATAAGTTATGGCCATTGCTTGACTAAACTGCTTTCCATGAAAGCTTGTGAGACTTGTCTCTCCTGGTGACTCTCCTTAGGCACACTATACTCCAATGATCACTTTCTCTGTGGCCTCATAATCTTCTTGATCAGAAGACCAGGGACTCACTGTGTACCCTTGGATGATGCAAGCAGAGGTCCTTTATGTCCTGGGTCCTCATTGACCTTGAAGGGTTGGGGCCAAAATATTGGCTATCCTCTTAGCCCATTTATCTCAGATTTTTGGTCTCCAAACCTCAGTTGTTGAACATCCAGAAGAAAAGATTGATAACAACACAGTGAATCAGAGGCAGTGAACTTAACATCTTAGCTAAATATGAAACACCTTAGAACATGAAATGAAACTTATTTTCTACTATCCATGGATATTTTAACATTGGAATACCTATAGAATGTTAACAGTTGCCTATTTTACACAGAAAATCAGAAATCAAAACCATACATATTATTGTATCATGACAATTATGACATTTTTGTAACAATCTGAATTTCTGTTTTGACATAAAACACTCCTTTTAGTCAATCATCCCTATCTAATACATAAGAAACTTTTATCTGACTTATTGACCTTTAGTGGAATGTGAATTTCATAAGTTTTTGGTATTGGCAGAGGTCTGAATATGAAACAAAAGTCTATTACCATAAATAATCCCCATTTTATAACTTGGAAAACCAGTATATCTGGAAGCATGAATACATTACTATACCATGAGATTAATAACAGTCATTTGTCATAGCCATATGAAACCTTTGTATCAGAGCATCTTTAAATTAAAAAAAACTTATTGTATTTTTTGATGATGACTGATATGAACATACTACAATAATATATTTTATAACTTTGGTTGGGGTGGGTGTCTCCCAAAAGGCTAGAGATTATTGGGGCCTCCAATCGATAAATAAGAACTGGTTAAAAATGTTACCAGGCAGCTGCTTTCTTATTTATCAACTGGAGTCCTGTCCAATAATCCCAACCCTAAGAGATTTTGTTTACTTGTTTTAATAAATTTTTGATGACTTATGAAAAACCCAATCATAACATTTAACCCATTAATTTTTCAACAATTAGAGACTCTCAAGTCAATGATAAAAAATATATATATTACATTTACATAATCAATTTTGCATCATTTTGACTAGTTGGGAACCTAGGTAGAAGCATGCTTTTTAAATCTATGATCCATATTAACTTTGTTGAAATGATCCAAAAATGCAAAAGGAAGAAAAAAGAAAATTATTGAGCTCAAATAAAAGGAAACAGCTGTTCACAGAGTGAATAAATGGACAAACATGGCTAGACAATCTGTACAGATTAGAACAGACATAGAAACAAGCACACAGCTTGTGAGGGTCTGTGAGAACTCTTGAGGTTCCCAGGGGCTATTTATACACTAGTATCACGCCCCTTTGATGAACTAGCTCACTTACACCCTGTGTTCTCAGTGCTGGAACACCTGTTCACCTCCAGCACCTGTTGCCCTCAGGGCACTTCTCAGGTTCTCCTTGCCACATGGGCACTCCTGTGTGGGCACTTTTGCTTTTCGATCCACGAGTGTGAATGATCACTAGCTCAGTGACTCCCAACAGCTGCTTACAAAGAGACTGGACAGACAGACAACAGGTACAGACAGACTGATGAACATCTTACAAAATCAGAGTGCACTCAAATATATTTTTAACCAAATTGAATTACAATAATTTTTTACAAATTTAGAATTTATAACTAAATTGACTAGTCAGAATTGTTGTAGGTCAATTAGAAGAGATCTCTTGTAAAAAGTTTTGGAAAGGACAAAATTCTATCTATAATTAACATGCATTTTTGTATTTTATCTTAAGAATGCTAGCAATGCTACAAAGTGAGTTCAAGGCCAGCCTGAACTGCATAGTGAGACTGTCTCAAAAAATAGGGCTGGGGATTTAGCTCAGTGGCATAAGCACCTGCCTGGCAGGTGCGAGGTTGTGAGTTTGATCCCTGGTACCAAAAAAAAATTAAATTTTTTTTAAAAAAAAGAACACTAGTAACCTTTGTGTCCCCTACTTTCATTAAACTTTCAGTTTAGTTATCACCTATTTAGACCTTCGGTTTCATTTTTACCATCTCCTGGGTACCCGGGGTCAATTAAGTTTGGTTCTTCCTTTTGTATGGGTTGTGGTGTGATCTCCGAGGCTTCACTGTCATAGGACTGAGCACCCGTTTTTGAGAGGTGGAATCAACTCCTTCTCTGGGTTTGGGTCCATGATGCAGCCAGACAGCACACATTGGCACCTAGATAGGCCATTTAGCATTTCCTGGAAAAATATAAGCATACCCTGGACTCCAAATTAGCACTGGACTGGGTGCTTTGATTGTCCAGTATGAAGATATTTCCAAAGGACTCTTTTTAACCTTTACCTGATTGCATAGTCTTTTTGCTGTGATACTTTCATCTTTATTGGAATTTAAAAGTTAATAGCATATACTGTCCGTTATAGAGTGAATTTCTCTTTTTGTTTTTGACATTTAAATTTTGGCTCTTTTTTAATAGAAGATACTGCCAGCAGAGTCATTAAATCAACAAAAAATTTTCAGAGTTTGATGGAATTTCTCTTTTGGTAACTATGTCTCTAGCCTCACAAATTGTTGTCTGGATGTCATTTTACTGGATTATTTGTCCTCTCTCTTGTTCTCTTGGGGGAGCTGGTGGTGGATTTTTTAGCTGATTGGATTGTCTCTGGGAGCAAGTCTGGTCATATAGACTCATCCTCTGGAGGGCTCAAATCAGTGGAGCCATTGTATGAGACTGCCTCCAGTGTTGGCCGTGTCTCCTGCCAGGGTTGTATTTCCCTGGACAGCAGCCACCTCATGGATCCATCACCTGCTAAGACACAAGCACAACCTCGACTCCACGTTATTAGTTCTACTGGTCCTTCCCACTTTCCTGTGTTGATGTCTTTCCAGAGCACTTGAGCTCTATGTTGGACATCATCATTGGCTGCTGACTGATGGAGCTCTGCAAGGGTCAATTTGCTGTTTGTAGCAGGATTTTAAAAATTTAATGTAAAAATAGCAAAATCTAACTGCTTGTGGGGGTAACTGTATTCCCCTTTTTTGTTTACTTGGGCTTTAAGAGATAGATGTGTTTTTTCTACAATTACCTGTCCTTGAGGGTTTCGAGGAATTCCTGTAATGTGTTTAATATGCCATAGTTGAAAAAAGAATTGTAATGGTTTGCTTATGTATGAAGGCCCATTGTCAGTTTTTATGGTGTGTGGAACACCCATAGAAGCAAATGCTGACAATCAATGTTGTTGGACCTGGCCAATTTTTTCCCGTGTGACAAGTTGTATGAATTAAATGAGAATATGTGTCAATAGACATGTGAATATATTGTAGTTTACAAAATGAAGAAAAATGTGTAACATCCATTTGCCAAATATCATTATATTTTAAGCCTCTGGGGTTATTGCCCTCTGGTGGTGCAGGCCTAGGAACTTTTTAACAAGTAGGACAGGACATAATGATTTGTCTTGCTTGAGACCTGGGTAATTGAAATTTTTTTATTAGAGCCTTACTATTTTGATGATGGTAATAATGAGATTGTCGAGCTGTGTCGAATGGTGTAATAAAAGCAACAAGTGAATCAGATTGTTGGTTTCCATATGTTAAAAATCCAGGTAAATTAGAATGAGACCTAATATGACCAATATAAAAGGGTGCTGTTTGATTATGAATTGCTTTTTTGTAACCTGAGAAACAAATTAAGAGAGGTGGATCTAGGGTTGACCATACAGTGGCACTCTCAAACTGCTGAGTAAGGTAAACTGCATATGCTGAGTCACTGACTATATCAATAGGTTTGTAATTAAATTGCTGTATGACAAACTAGCAGTGATCTCAGATCTTTGTGCAGAAAGTCCTGGAGTCTTTATTACCTGTTGATAATCTTTACTCCAAATTATAGCCTTGCCTTTTGATGAGCCATCAATAAAATAAGTTTTTGCATCAGGAATAGGTTCAAATTTAGTAATTTTTGGAATAATACATGAAGGCTTGAGAAAAAATTGAAAGATAGAATCACTGGGAAAGTGATTATCAATTTTTCCTATGAAACCTGCAAAAACTACTTGCCAATATAGAGCGTGTTGTAGCAGGGTCAAATATTAATTTAAATCAAGAGGCAATAAAATTGTAGCAGGGTCAATACCAAAGAATTGGTTAGACCTTATTCTTCCCATGGTGACAACCTTGGCAATTTGTTCTAAGTATAACTGTAAAGTTTTGACTAACTGGTTAGAAAGATAAAGCCACTCAATAGGATAAATTTGTTTATCATAATATTGCCCTAAGAGACCTGTAGGAAAATGAGGAGTATTTAGGATGTAAAGAATAAGAGGGTAATTTGTATTTATTCCAAAAACTTGACGTTGTTGTAACATTTTTTTCAACCAAAGCTAATTCTTTTTGAGCTTCAGTAGATAAACTATAAGGGGAATAAATAGCTGGATCTCCCTGTAAAATACTATATACGTGTTTTAATTGATAAGTAGCATTACCAACTTTGGTCTTACCTAATTTATATCTCCTAATAATTTTTGGAAGTCACTTAGAGCTTTTAGGTGATCTTGATGAATGTATGTTTTGTGGCTTTATTGCCCTGTCAGTCAACAATGTTCCCAGATATAGTAAGGGCTGGGCAACTGTACCTTGTCTGGAGCAATGCAGACACCAAAAGATATTAAATCTCATTTTGCTTCTGTAAACAAATCATATAATTGTTTTTTAATTGGAGCTGACAACAAAATATCATCTATATAATGGACCATGTATGAGGACGCATAAGTTTGTCTAACTTTCTGTAAGGCTTGCTGCACAAAAAGCTGAAACAAGGTCAGACTATTTCTCATTCCTTGAGGTAATGTGACCCATTGATACTGTTGTGTTGGTTCTTTAAAATTTAAACTAGGCACAGAAAATGCAAAATGTGCCCTATCTGCAGGAAAAAGAGGGATGTTAAAAAAGCAATTTTTTAGAAGCCAGGCATGGTGGTGCATACCTTTGATCCCAGCACTCGGGAGGCTGAGGCAGGAAGATTGTTGTGAGTTTGAGACCATCCTGGGCTACAAAGTGAGTTCAAGGCCAGTCTGAACTGCATAGTGGGACCCTGTCTCAAAAAATAGGGCCAGAAGAGCTGGGTGTGGTGGTGCATACCTTTAATCCCAGCACTGGGGAGGCTGAGGTAGATGGAGCATTGTGAGTTTGAGGCCACCTTGGGTTACAATGTGAGTGAGGCCAACCTGAACTACACAGTGCGACCCTGTCTCAAAAAACTAGGGCTGGGAGTTTGGCTCAGTGGCTTATGCACCTGCCTGACAGGCATGAGGTTGTGAGTTCAATCCCTGGTGCTCAAGAAATATATATATATAGGGCCAGGGATTTAGCTCAGTGGCCTAAGCACCTGCCTGGCAGGAGTGAGGTTGTGAGTTTGATCCTTGGTACCAAAAAAAAAAAAAAAAGCAATCTTTTACATCAATTATGATGAGCAACCAGTCTCTGGGAACTGCAGTTGGATTTGGCTGTCCTGGTTACAGCACCCCCATTAGGAGCAAGCAAGCACTTAACAGCTCTTAAATCTTGTAACAACCTCCATTTACCTGAATTTTTCAGGATAACAAAAGCAGGAGTATCCCAGGAACTAACTGAGCTTTCTAAATGTCCTAGCTATAATTTCTTTTTAAATAATTTGTGCAGTTGAGTTAGCTTCTCCTTATTAAGGGGCTATTGATCTACCCAAACAGGTTCCTTAGTTTTCCATTGTAAGGGCAGAGCTATGGGGGGAGAAGCATCAATGGCCCTTGTCAAAAAAGCCTGTTGATATTTGATACCTTGCCTGTCATTTTTAGGTAAAATCTCAACAAGCTCTTCGACTCCCTGTAAATTTTGTCCTAATCCCATGTCTTATTGATATCCCATCTTAGCTATCATTTGTTTAATCTTAGGATCTGACTCTATTTGTTTAGTTTCCACATTGGAACTTGTTTGTTTAGTTTTAAAATCAAAATCACTAGTCAGCACTAATTTCCATTTTTGTAACAAATCTCTTCCCCACAAGTTAACTGGAATAGGTGTCATGTATGGTAGAAAGAGACCCTTTTGTTGGTCTGGGCCCTCATAAGGAGGGGTGAGGCACTTCATAACACATGTTGAGGTGTTCCCAGCCTGATAAGAGACATAGGAGCCCCTTGTGTCAGCCATATGGCAGGGCATTGTTCTGATACAATTACAAACACATCCATGCCAGTGTCTATTAGATCTTCAAAGTGCTTTCCATTAATCTTTATAAAACACATCAGCCTATTTTTAGTCATTTCCTGTGTAAAATAAATCTCTTTTCGTAGTCTTGCTCTGAGGGTCTTGCTCCCTCTTGAGCTGTCTATATTTTAAAAAGGAAGGCTTATCTATAGGTAACAAAACCAACTGTGCCACATAGTCTCCCTGTTCAAAAACCCAGAGATCCATAGCACATGCAAGAACTTGTATCTCATCTCTACAATCACCACTGATCACACTAGGCACAATAGTTATTCCTTTCAGATTTAAATCAACCTTTCCCAGTACAAGACCAACTGTTCCTTCAGTGGGGACCAAGGTTGGTTACCTCCAGTGAGAGTGACTCTGCAAGCTGCAAGAAGATCTAATCCTGCACTTTGAGCTGTTCCCCTGGTGAGCGAATTAACATCTCTCTAGGGAGCCACCTTTGATGATGTTGTTAAATCTGCTGGAGAGTTTGTACTGGGTAAAACTGACTGACATTTTGACTCACAGTCTGTCTCTCCTCTATTATGTGGACGAGCAGAGGAAAGGCAGTCATCTCATTTTTTGGCAAAGGTGTACCATCTTTATGGAATTTAGAATGACAATATTTGGCCCAATGCCTCCTTTTTTGGCATCCTGGACAGAGTCCAGGTGCAGGACCCGAGCCCTCCATGCCAAAGGCATTGTTCCTTTGACTTGCTGCAGCTGCGGCATCTGCCCTATTAGATCTGGCAAGAGTTGTGCAATTTTTTTAATATGTCCATTTTTCCACAGTTAAAACATTTCACATCACTTCCTTTTGTATTTGCAAGACCAGCCATAACCTGAGCCATCATAGTTGTCTTATATAATTCAGTTCCAATGCCTTGACAAGCCTGAATATATGTTGTTAAATCATTATTTGATCTTTCAGGATTTAAAGCCTGTTTATAGTCCTGATTGGCGTTTTCATACACTAATTGTAGAGTTAAAATGTTCTCAACTTCTGTGTTTGAAATCTGTCTGTGAACAGCTTCTCCTAATTTAGCCACAAATTGAGTAAAGTGTGCTTGGGGTCCTTGCAGAGCATGTAAAAAGGATTGTACAGGAGCCCCATCCTCTGGAATAGTTGTCCATGCTCTTTTTATTAAATCTGCCGATTGCAAATATAGCTCGTCAGGACATTGGATCCGTCCCTCCAGAGGTGCATACATTCCTGTCCCAGAAAGCATTTCCTCATTTATTGCTGAATGCAGATTAGGACTCATTCTATTTATATGAGCCTGCTCTGAAACAGGAGTTTTTAGCTTTACATCAGAATGAAGGAATTGAGCAGGAGACAGGCACGTTTGTGCCAGATGTTTGATATCATAAGGTGTCATTCAATATTTATCCAAAACATTTTATAAGAGTCCCACAGTAAATTGACTTTGAACTCCATTGTTAACCGCACTTTGTTTAAGATTTTTTAGCAGTTGTATTTCAAAAGGCACATGAACAAAATACTCGTGGTCAGTAACATCTCCTTGAATTCCAACTGGGAAGCAAGCAGAGGTGCCAATGTTCTCCCCTTTCACAGCCACTTCTCCTCTTAAAACCCGTAAGTTTCTGGATAGAACCATATGGAATGTTCTTTGTAAAGGCTTTGGTTCCCGTTGAGGTGATTTCCCCAAGGACACTCTCTTGGCAGAAGGTACCCCAGCTGGGAGCTCTTTCATTTCCTCCATGTCTGAATCAGAAACTATTGACTGTGAGCTCTGTAATGGACTCAAAACTGAATGAAACACATTCCAAGTTGAGAGCATCTCAGGAGAAATTATTTTTCTTGCACTGTATGTCTTTTTAAGATTCTTTCCAACTCTTTCCCAATTATCAATATCTATGCCTGTCTGAGGAAACCATGGATTATATTTGGTTTCCTCTTTTAACATTTTTGCTAGGTCTTTCTTTGGCACACGAGCCCCTGAGCATTTAAGCAGGCTTTGGAGCAGCTGTATGAACCTTTGCTCCTCAACTGAAAACTTTTGTCCCAATTTACTTCCAGATAAAACAGCTTGTTTACTGTGGGAAGACTCACCCTTGTTCTTCCCTCCCTTCTCCAGGCATCCCTGGTAAAGTTTCTGTCCTATGGAGGCCTTCTCCATTTCCACACTTTCCACTCTAGGCAGACTTACTCATTCAGGCTAAAATTCCTACTCCAAGGATTTCAGGTCCCTGGCCCAGGCACCAGTTATCAGGGACCTGGTGTAGATCCCCAATCTCCTGAATGAGTGTATGTCAAAGATTTAAAATAAATGAGACAAGTGGAATGATTTTAGGGCTCCAGGAGGATCAAAACCCTTCTCTAGAGTTTGAGATTCTGTGGGCTAAGACAAGACCTGTCTCTGGGCAGCCTGTATTTATTTTTTTTTTCAGTCAAGGAAGGGATTAGAGTGAAAAACACAGGAAACTCAGCAGGCTCTTGGGAGTGGTTCAAAGACTTTTCTAAGTAGCAGATTATCTTAATTTTGGAGAAGTATCTTGACCTTGAGTATAATCCTGAGATGACTCACAAAGGCATAGATGATCTTACACTAAGAATAGTCAATGGGGGCACTTCCAGGAAGAAGGTGGAACAGTAAGCAGCAGAGCAAACAGCCTCCCTGAGAGATACAGCCCAGATGCTGGAATATAGCATCATGGGGAAGACAAGAGTGAAGGAAGTGGGTCCCCTGCACCCAGGAAGAATCTAAAGAGAGAATTGAAGCCCACAGAAGGAGTAAAAAGAAAAATTTAAACAAAGAAGAAGGCGGTAGCTGATGGAGCCTTTGCCCAGAGCCAGACTGACTGTATGAGATGAGCTGCTGGAACCTGGGCACACAATCAAGTTGACATGGCAGCAGCGACCCTGGAGGCCTCTGCTAAGACAGGCAGCACTGGAGGAGAGTGGCAGTGGACAGGGGGAGCAGACCTGGAAGACTGAACTGGCTGATGGTGAGTGCAGAGGACTCCAGCCTCCTGTGGGAGAGAGCGATTGGCTGGAGTCGGACTGGAAAAGTCTGGAACCAGAACTGCTCTTGGCTCCCTCCAGCAGCTCCTAGCTGGGCACAGACTTGTGGAAATTGCTCAGACTGAGCCCTGCCCCCATGTGCATTCTAGGGGCCATCTTGGAGGGTCCCTGCAGGTAGCCAGCTTGGTCTGTAGGCAGCAGCCCCACACATGCTCCAGAGGCAGTAGTGGAGGATCCCGCTGGTGACCAGCCCAGGTTTGCAGGCAGCAGTCAGCCCCACCCCCACACACACTCCACCAGCCATTGGGGAGCTAGCACAGGCTGGGAAAAGCAGTAGACAGCCTTGCACCAGTGCACCCAATGGCCACCATCAGATATTCATAATCAGCACTGGCTAGAACCAAACAGTCTCACTTCAGAGAAACTGTAGCCAGTGTGGGAAGTGCCTGGGACCTCAGTACCCATTTGTCCAGAAGAATCCAGAAATATGTCAAGACAAAGAAGCAAAAGACAGTCTCTGACCTCCAATCCAAGCAGAGCAAGTCTAGGAGATGCAAACACAGAAGAGATTGGGAGTTGCACAACTGAAGTTTCTGAGGTGATGGCAACTGAAGCAAAGAAACAACTTCATGAGGCTATAAAAGAAATTAGAACAGAAATACTAACTCAACTAAAAGAAGAAATGAAAAACATAATAAAAGAATTGCTGGGCATCTCTAAAGAAGACATAGATGAAAAAATGGAGCATAGGAAAATGAGAGAAACCTTGATGAACAATCCAAAAAAGATTTAGGATACATGAAACAGATTCAAAGAGATAACCAGGAAATCAAAAACTCCAATGAAAGTTGTCAAAACCACTTGAAAGAAACTGAAGATAGACTTTCAAACTTTGAAGACAGATTTGCAGCTTGTGATCATGAAAGGAAAAGTCTCTTAAAAATAACAAGAAACCTGGAAGCAACAATTCAATGACTGCAAGACAACCCAAGGAAACATAACTTAAAAATAAAAGGTGTGAGTGAAAAAGCAGGGGTCAATACAAATGACATTAAAAGTCTATTTACAGAAATAATATCAGAAAACTTCCCAAGCATGGGAAAAGGAAGTGACATTCAGATAAGTGAAGCATATAGAACTCCAGCTAGTCATAACAAAAATAAACCTATACCCAGACATATAATAATCAGGATCCCAGAAATTCAACACAAAAACAGAATATTAAAAGCTGTTAGAGAAAAGAAACAGATCACCTATGAAGGAAAACCCATCAGAATCATGACAGACTTCTCAGCACAAACCATTAGGTCAAGAAGAGCTTGGAGCCGGGTGTGGTGGTGCACGCCTTTAATCCCAGCACTTGGGAGGCTGAGGTAGGCAGAGCGTTGTGAGTTTGAGGCCAGCTTGGGCTACAACGCGAGCACAAGGCCGGCCTGACCTACATAGTGCGACCCTACCTCAAAAAAGATGAGGGCCAGGAGTTTGGCTCAGTGCCTTAAGCACCTGCCCTGGCAGGGGCGAGGTTGTGAGTTCAATCCCCGGTGCCACAAAAAAAAAAAAAAGAAGAGCTTGGAATGAAGTATTTCAAGTCCTGAAAGAAAAGAACTTCCAACCCAGATTGATGTACCCTACAAAACTCTTTCAAAATTAATGGAGAAACAAGATACTTCCATGACCAAGAACAACTGAAGGAATTTACGACCACCACGCCAACCCCACAAGGAATACTGAAGGACATTCTAGAGAGAGATAAAAAAGACCATAGCTCCAGGAACAGTGGCAGAGGGGTATCACCAAGCAGGGCAGACGATTGAATGGAGAGCAAATGTAAGCAGCCAATGGCAGGAAGATAGCGTGGCAGAGACTAGGCAGTGCCTGTTGGCCTTAACCATTAATGTAGATGGCCTCAAGTCACCAATAAAAAGAAACACAAGCAGAGTGGATCAGGGGACAGGATCCATCAATGTGCTTTATACAAGAAACACATTAAACTTGAAAGGGGGTTCATAGACTGAAAGTCAAAGGAGAGAGAACAATGCTCTATGTGACAGGGAACCAGAAAGAAGTCGGGGTAGCTTGCCCATTAGCTAAATAGCGGACAAGAAAGATATGACACTTTTATTCAATGGAAAGCTACTCAGCTATAAAGAAAAATAACCTCAAGGCTCTTGTAGGTAAATGGATACGACTTAAGATCATGTTCATGGATGAAATGATCCAGAGTCACATGGGTGAACATCATATTACCTCCCCAACACAAGAAAACTAAAGGAGTTAGTAGGATTCAAAATACACAATACATATTATAAAGATGAAAGGGGAGGTAGTGTCTAAAAAGGGAAGGCAGTGGCCATTGTTAATCTATTATCGTGATTTAAGTCCTGTATTGTTTTCATTGTTCTGTTTAGTTTGGTTTTATTCTATTTTGGTTTGTCTAATTTTATTATATTTGATGGCATGGACAGCTATTTCAAAGATAAAATGCATTATGGTAGCCATTATTGATATTTGATCACCTTATTTTGAAGCCCTGTATTGCTTTTATTGTTTTGTTTTGAGTGATTTTATTCTATTTTGATTTGTTTGGTTATATTATGACATTCTATAGGCAACTGCTTAGAAGATAACAAGAGGCATTATGATAACCAGTGTTGTTTTACTATTGTTTTGAAGTCCTGTATTGCTTCCATTGTTTTGTTTTTATTGGTTTTATTCTGTACTATTTTGTTTGATTATATTATACCTGATGGTATGGGCAGTTATTCTGAAGATAACAAGAGGTATTATAAGGGGAAAGGAGGAAGGAAGGAAGGGAAAAGGAAAAAGACATAAATTTGTATATATGAAACCGGGCGTGGTGGCGCACGCCTTTAATCCCAGCACTCGGGAGGCTGAGGTAGGCGGAGCATTGTGAGTTCGAGGCCAGCTTGGGCTACAACGCGGCGCAAGGCCAGCCTGAGCTACACAGTGCGACCCTGCCTCAAAAAACCAGGGCTGGGAGTTTGGCTCAGTGCCTTAAGCGCCTGCCCTGGCAGGCGCAAAGCTGTGAGTTCAATCCCCGGTGCCGCAAAAAAAAAAAAAAATTGTATATATGTATACACAAGATAGTTAAAATGACTATGCTACTAAATGCATTAGTTACTGAAAAAGAACAGTTAATACTCACATGATTAGATCAATTTTATATGTCTAAATCTGTTAATCTAAACAACCCCTTTGAAGGTAACAATATGCAATATTACAACCACTGTCAAATCCCTGTCATCTTGTTTTGTAAATCTGTAATGTTACTGTATTGGTTTTGTTGTTGTTTGTTTCTTTTGCTTTTTGTTTTTCTTTTCTGTGTCTTTTTTCTCTTAAATAAAAAAATTTTAAAAAGAAGGGTCAATGGGAAATCTCAGATGGATGATACCAGTAATCCTAATCCTTTCTTTCATTCCACAGGAAAATATACAAAAGGAGACACTGTAAATTTGTGGTCCCCAACATATATTTATGATTTTTATCTCTTCCTCTTGAGTTGTTCCCTTTGGAAGGATATAATGACATTCTTTATCTCTCTTAAACAGTCTTAGCTTAAAATTCTGCAAATAAAATAGCTATTCCTGCTTTTTTCTGGGTTCCTGTTGCATAGAGTATTGTTTTCCATCCTTTGACTTTCAGTCTATGAATTTCTTTTCTGAATTAAATGCATTTCTTGTATGCAGCATAGTGTTGAATCTTTCTTCTAGATCCATTCTGCCAGTCTGTGTCTTTTGATTGGTGAATTGAGACCATTAACATTGATGGTTATAACTAATATATATTTACTTATTCTTGTCATGTTATTTTCCTGTTGATGCCCCTCTTTTCTTTCCTCCCTCTTTTTAATTGTTTGCCTTGTCTGGTGGGTTCCTTCTGTTGGGGTTCATGGAGGTGTATTCCTTGTTATTTCTTTCTAGAATGTCCTTCAAAACATTTTGCAGTGCTGGTTTGGTGGTTATAAATTTCCTCAGATGTTCTTTGTCATGGAAGTGTCATATTTCTCCAGTTTTGAAAGATAGTTTTGTGGCATATATCACTCTGGGTTGAAGATTTTTTTCCTTTAGAACTTGGAGAACTTGACTCCAAGCTCTCCTTGACTTGAGGGTTGTGCTGAGAATTCAGCTGTGATTCTGATGGGCCTTCCTTTATAGGTGATGTTTCTTTTCCATATCAGCTTTTAAGATTCTATTCTTCGACCCGCGCGGTGCAGGCATGGATCAGGAAGCAATATGGACTGCCCTCTGGGGTCCTGATCCCAGGACCTTGGAGGAGAACGAGTAGGGCTCCTCCGGGACCCCCGCCCGACCCGCGTGGCACAGGCATGGATCAGGAAGCAATATGGACTGCCCTCTGGGGTCCTGATATCAGGACCTTGGAGGAGAACGAGTAGGACCCCTCGCGGGACCCCCGCCCAGCCCGCGCGGCACAGGCACGGATCAGGAAGCAATATGGACTGCCCTCTGAGGTCCTGATCCCAGGACCTTGGAGGAGAATGAGTAGGGCCCCTCCGGGACCCCCGCCCGGCCCACGCGGCGCAGGCATGGATCAGGAAGCAATATGGACTGCCCTCTGAGGTCCAGATCCCAGGACCTTGGAGGAGAACGAGTAGGACCCCTCTCGGGACCCCCGCCCGACCCGCGCGGCGCAGGCATGGATCAGGAAGCAATATGGACTGCCCTCTGGGGTCCTGATATCAGGACCTTGGAGGAGAACGAGTAGGACCCCTCGCGGGACCCCCGCCCGGCCCATGCGGCACCGGCGCACGGGCTTGGAATCGGGGACAAACACTAACCACACTCCCACCCCACCCCCCACCCCAACCCCCAACCCCCAACCCCCACCCCCGTAAGCAACCTGCTGTTTCGGAGGTCTGGCTGGATTAATAGCAACCAAGGAACATCAACCAACTTTTGTTTTGTAGATTTGGCCAGGCCTCTGGGCAGCAACCCAAGCATCTCTTTATAGCAGGCAATGTAGCAAATATGGGGGATTCTCTTCTGTCTTGTCTTTTATTATTAATAAAATATTAAAAAA
>RJWM01007933.1:0-75545 GCA_004363535.1 Dasyprocta punctata | reverse complement strand
GAAGGGCTGGTGCCCACACAAGGCCCAGAGCGGGGCCTCTGGGACTAGGGGCATGCCCGAAAATGGGGCCATGTGGATGGGGAATGTGGTAGGGGCTGGTTGCTTAGTTCTCAATTTAAATGAGGAACTGCAGAGACCACCCATCTAACCCCAGGCAAAGTGCCTCAACCTCTCTGCCGTGGAATTTTCAGTGTCTGGACTGCATTCCTGGATCTTCAGACCAGACTGAGTACTGCCAGTATAGACTGAACAGCCTACACTGTGCATCCCCTCCCTTCCTGCTCCTCTGTCTGAATGGTGGGAGTCCAGGTCCTGGCTATGTCTCCCCATCTGGCACCCACTTTCTTCCCTTTCTGACCCTGGGTTCTATTCAGCCTCAGGGCGACCACCAACCCTGCAGCATTGGGTGGTTCCGTTCTCTGGCCTTGGAAAGATTCAGGTGGCCCATGGACATAGCACCTTGACCCAGGTTTACCCAAGTTCATGCAGCTTTTTGTGGGCCCTCTGCAATGTGAGTCACAGTCTGGTTGACACCAAAGGCTGCCTGAAAGTTCTTGAACCAAGGCAAGGACAGGGAAGAAGGGAGAGAAGACAGATTTGGGCTGTGTTATGGTTGATACATTGTGTCAACTTGAAAAGTTTAGAAGTTTAACCGAGAGACTCAGCAGGCAGCCAGGAGCCTTACTTTGTAAATATCCTCATCCTGTGCAAGAGGAGGGCACAGAGATTTTGTGAGTGCTACACCCGCTGAGGCCGGAGGGTGGCTTGTGTACAATATAAGGGAGGAGAAGAGGCTTGCTCTTCCCCCTCTTTTTCTCTGGCTGCTTTTGCTCAGCTGCTGCCTTGAAGTGTTGTCCCTGTGAAATGCCACCCTGCCTTGGAGTCAGCTGATTATGGACTGAAACCTCCACAAACTGCAAGCTAAATAAACCTTTCCTTCCCTAATATTGGGTGTCAGCTGTTTTGTCTCAGTAAGTAGAGAAAGTAACCAAGATAGGCCATAAGTAGAATGTGTTGATCACTGAACGGCAACTGCCTTTTAGCACTATGAGGAGAGCATCTAATTGCTTCCTACAAATATTAACAGTGATGGCCTTTGTACTGGACTTAACTCTGTGCCAGACACTAAGTATTTCAGGCCCTGTTCCCCTATCCCACAGCTCCAGCCCTCCTGAGTGCTGGGTCCCAGGCACCTCATTCTTCGGCCATGCCTTGGAAGAGAGGCCACCCACCAGCTGCCCTGGCTCTGAGGGCCTCTCTGTGCCCTGCGCTGATCCATATCGCCCTCATAAAAAGAAAAACAGGCTGCCTCCCTTTTGCAGTCTTCTTAGTCACCTGAACCATCTCTTCTCTGTGTCACTGTCCCCCAAGGGCCTCCAATCATGATCCCTCTGGACTTAGCACTGAGTTGATAAGCCAGCTTCTGTGCCTCTGCCTGAAGAGATTTGGACACCCTGGCCTCAGGGATGCCTGATTGTTTGCTTTCTTCTCCTCCTCCTCCTCTACTTCTTCTTCTTCTTCCTCTTCCTCTTCCTCTTCCTCTTCCTTTTCTTCTTCTTCTTCTTCTTCTTCTTCTTCTTCTTCTTCTTCTTCTTCTTCTTCTTCTTCTTCTTCCTCTTCCTCTTCTCATTCCCCTTCCCCTTCTCCTTCTCTTTTCTCTTCTTCCTCTTCCTCTTCTTCTTCTTTTTCCTCTTCTCCTCCTCCTCCTTCTTCTTCTTCCTCTTCTTCTTCCTCTTCCTCTCCTCCTCCTCCTCCTCTTTCTCCTCCTCCTTCTTCTTCCAATTATATTTGAAGTCAAGTTCTCACTAAGTTGCCCAGGCTACACTCAAACCTGTAATCCTCCTGCTTCAGCTTCCCAGAGTGCTGGGATTACAGGTGTGCACCACCATGCCTGGCTGCCACAGTCTCTTGACCTCTGCATTCCTGGGCTTCCAGTTTTCCCTCAGCAAGGAAACCTGGCTGAAACCTGAGCCTTGATCCCACCTGAAGGCTGCATTCTTAAAATTTTCCTTCCCATGCACCTTCCTGTGTATTCACCTCTCTACCCACCCACCCCCACTGCCCTAGTCTCTCCCCCACCCCACTCCTCTGCCATCCACCTCCCTGACCCCAGGCCCTCTTGCTCTTACAAACTACCCGCCCCCCCCGTCACACACAATGCCAACATCTAGCCAAGGCAATGAACGAGAGAATGCCAGGTTCTTTTTATTCATGTATGTTGATGCAAAATAAAATATTAGAACATCAAGTCAAGCATTATATTATAAAATTACATCCTGCTCAAATAGAGTTTGTTCAGGGAAAGCAAATGTGGTTTAATACTGTTGAACATTGTACTGTAATTTATATAAATAGGTCAAAAGAGGAAAAAATAATTGACTATCTAGTTGATGTCCCGAAAGTGGGTTTTATAAAATCTAACATATATACCTATATTTCTTCTTTTAAATAAAACTCTTAATAAGATTGAAATAGCATGATTTTAAACTTTTTCTTGACATGATTTTAAAAGGTCTATGTCAAACCAACAGGCAGCCTAGCGTGGTGGTACACACCTATAACCCTGGCATTCTGAGAGACTGAGACAGGAGGATTGAAAGTTCAAACCCATCCTGGGCTACATAGCAATTTATCAAGAACTTTTCTAAAAAAAAAAAAAAAAAAAAATTTAAAAAGGGCGGAGGATGTAGCCTAATGTGAAGGCGTTAGATTCAGTCAATTTCCCCACTGGGAAAAAACAAAAAACAGGCTGTAGCATGCGCGATGCAGAAGTGTCAGGGACACTGCTAGTAAAGTCAGGCGTAAGAAGAAGCCAGGACTGGTTGCTCTTATTCAAGTTTATTCTAGAACTCACAGCCAATGTTATTGGTTAGAGGCAATCTTACTTCACAAACACCTTAGTTTCTAAATGCTATTCTCCACTAAAAGGAACCAGCACTCCTGGAAGAAATGAATGATCTAGGAGTTGGAATGGAGAAATTACAAGGTAAATTTGAAGCATATTTTTGCTCTGGAAAGGGAGCACATGCTCAAAGATTAATGGAGACAGGTCAAAATGACACAGGAGTCTGGCTGAAAGGGCTTCCTTCCATTGGCTAAATCTGGGGCAATTCGAACATTCAAATAACTACAGGAGTAGATTACAACCCGTTGGCTACAATAGGAACCCACGAGTCCGTATTGATACGAATGAATGAATGAGGAAGAAAGGCATTCCTTCCAGTGGATGCCAGCAAATAAGTGTAGAAGAGTGATAGACAAAGACATTCACTACTTGGCAACCATCCTAGTGGTGGCTGATTAAGGCTGGAGTCATCAAAAGATGCTAAGACTGGTAGGCGGGGATTTGATGAGGAACAGAATATTGGTGTCATCTTATTACAGTATCTCCTTACCACATACGTATCAAATACAAAGGGAAAGATGGAGAAACCCAGCATGTACCAACTTGACCTGGCATCAAGATGAACACCCCCACTGGTGAGAAAGCCCAGTAACATCTGGTGGGCTAATGCACAGAACAGAATCTTGCCATAAATACACAGCCTTAGAATGGACCTGGGAAAACAGCCTCAGGTTGGGAGACATCTGACAGAATGAATGGATGTTCCTCTTTAAGATTATCAAGATCACGGAACCTGGGGAAAGATGGATAATCTGTTTCAAAGAGAAAATCAAAGATGGATAATCAGTTTCATGAACCATGATGCCGAAGTGCAGTTCAGAACCCTGTCTTGGATTCTGGATCCAAAAGGCAAATGAGGAGTTGCTGAGACAGGTGTAGAAATTTGCATAAAGCCCACTGATTGGATGATGGTGTAAAAAGAATTTTGACTTCCTCATTTGCAGAGTGGAATGGTAGTACTGAGGAGAGGATGTTGTTTGGAGGAAAATACAAAATGGAATATTTAGGGGTCGAGGGGTATCATGTCTACAACTTGCTCTAAATTCCCAAATGGTTCAGAAAAAAGAAAAACCCACCTGCCTTTCTCTGTGTCTGTGCCTGCCTGCTCCTCTCCATCTCCATTCTGTTCATCAACTGAGACATACCCATCTTATGCCCATTACTTTACCAACCTGCTTGCCATTTCCCAAAGAAACTTGCAGGGAAAGCACCCTACAAGTATGAGGGAGCAGAAAACTCCTTTTCTTCATTTATGTCCGGGATTTACTGGAAACGAAAGTTCCATGTGAGTTTTTTGGCGGCTGAGAGCGATCAGTGGAGGAACCATTTTGGGTGAGAGGTGCCTTCTTATAGTACGAAATCAGTGCCCTCACTTTGGGGAAACTTGTCTCAGGAGATAACAGCTTGCAGGAGCGGTTAAACCACCTTCAGGTAGCTAACTGTAAGCTTCAGGAATCTGTGAACTGGTTGATGTCACAGCCATGGTTTGAAATCAGTCATGGTAGACGGGTACCTGGAGCGTTTCCCAATGTTATACATCAGATTGCTGTTGTGAGCTCTGTGTATTTGTTACTGTTTTGAGGGCTGGTTATTAAATAGTCACCAGCACACCCCTGAACATCAGTGTCCCTCCTTCATTGCCCTGGTTCTTAGGCAGTGGGGCTGAGCAGCAGGACAAACTGTAGTCGTGTAACACGGCAGCCCTGCTGGCAGTTCACGCTCTGAGGCTAAGTTTGCTGTTGAACACCTCTGCAGCTGACTACGTTAATGAATTAATTTCACTTTATATACTTATGATGGTGCCTTATTATGCAAAAAAGTGCAGCATATCTTCAAATTGCTACCTCTGGGATGCATTTGTCAAAAAAAAAAATTATCACAGTATCTACATGGCAGGGCACCATGGAGCCAGCCACAAGCAGCAGGGGCTCCTGACTTCCATCAGGAAGCAAGCGCTCCCCTCCAGAACAGGGACTCTCTTACACAGCCTGTCACCTGACCCCACATCTCCTCAGTCCTGTGGGTTCATGCTTCTTCCCACCCTTGGATGCCGCCGTAAAGACTGCTGGCAAGGCCAGCCTTGATTCATTGGAGCCGAATGTGATCCCACATAAAGGTGACCGAGGGGGAGGTTAGGAAGTGAAGAGGAAAGGGAGAGTCTGTGTTCAGAGCAGGAGAGCAATGGGGCTGCTCTGGGCCTCGATCCTCTCTGCTCCCTCATGCTCTGTGCCTCCATCTCCTGCTTCCATGTCCCCCTGTGCCAGCTTTTGCAGCCCAGCCAGGCCGGGCACTGCTGTCCTGAGCCCTCTTCCTGGAGGCAGCACAATGCAGAAGCAAGATCCAAGGAAACAGGTGGTGAGGCCCTTGCTTGGGGTCTCTCTCCACTCCCTCCCGGGTTGTCACGGACCGGTCCAAGGGAGATGCCCTGAGTGTACCCTGAGCTTGGGGGTACCAGGGCCAAGGCCACAACATTCTAGGAATACGAGGTTGGCTCTGACCTCTTCTGCCCTCTTCTGACTGAACTTCTCTCTGGGCCTTGGTTTTCCCATATGTGAAATGGAACTAATCACCCTCAAAACATCTCTTCAAGGTACTAATTACTGTCTGTGAGAGGCTTTGAGATCCTTGGATAGAATATAACAGTACTAATAATGGATAATAACACTCTGCCCTTCTCCAAGGCCTTTCATCCATGGGTCTCAAAGCCTTTTACAAACCTTAATTAATTCTCACAACACCTCAGTGCAGGAGGCTGATGGTCATTAGCCCCATTTTACTGGTGGGGAAGCTGAGAGAAGCCAGGAGGCTGGCTTCAGGCCACACAATAAGCTCACAATCCTCTGAGGGTTAAACTCACAGCCTTCGGCCCCAGGGGTGGCTCAGGCAATGTGGGCTTCCGCCCAGCTCAACCACGAGCAAAGAGGTTGATGGGGCAGCAGGACCTGCCAAGGGCCCTCGACTGACTGCTGAGGGGAATCCGCCACTGAGCTTGGGGAGACTTGGGAGGACAGGAGGAGGCCCATAGGCATGGGCTTTGCTGGCCTGGGAAGACAAGTAACATTTATAGGGCACTCCCTGTACACTGACCCTGGACACTCTGTATTATTGGGTCTCATCCTACCTGTGAGGAAGGACATATTATTCCCATTTCACAGATGAGGAAACTGGCTTGTTGAAGAAGCCACCATTCAGTCTCTTCTGCTGTGAGCCAAGCAGTGTGCTTTTGCCTCTGTTGTCACTGGTCCATACCACAAGCCATCTGGGCAGCTTTGGGCATTATGAACCATCACTGTAGAGATGGAGAAACTGAGGCACGCAGAAGAAAACCAACTTAATGGCGTGACTGTGGACAAACCACTGTTCTTCAATAACCTCTCCCTTCCCCGGCCCCTGACTCCTTCCCAACCTCTTGTGGGCTGCTGAGGCTGAATGACATCACGTCAGGAAGGCTTTGAAGAGCTCGGAGGTAGCGGCTGGCCACAGGTTCTCCCAGCGGAAGATGAAAAGCCTTGTGTCCTGGCCTCAGTGTCATACCACAGGGAAGTTCCCAGAAGATGGAAATAGCAGGGTCACCCCGGCTGGCTGGGACTACCTGGGGACAGTCACCCTGTAGGCTGCTGCCCAGGTTTCAGGGACAGTGTCCCATGCCCTGCCTGTGGGCTTCTCTGAGGAGGACACAGGGGTGAGTGACATATCCTGTCCCCTGCCACCTGGGCAGGGCGGGGAGGACCTGAGAAGGGACCTGTGTAACGAGGCTGCTGCTCCGAGTTCCAGGAGCCTGACAAGGGAGACCTCGGGGTTTCCAGGCAGCCCTGCTGGTCCCTGCCCTCCCACTGCAGAGCCCCGCACTCTGGAACACTGTCCATTTTTCATGATTGAACCCCCGTCCCATGAGCTTCAAGGCTTTATGAGAAAGCAGATGCATTCCAGTGACAGCAGCAGGAACTTGGGGACTGGGCAGGGTGTCAGAAGACCTGGCTCGCGGCCCTGGCCATCTCTTAAACTTGCTGTGTGGGCTGGAAAACCTTCCTGCTCCCTGCCTCAATTTCCCTGTTAGGAAAAACCACAGTGGAGAATGCCAGTGCTGTTGCTCGTGGGAGGCTTTTTAATAAAAGCCCAAGGAAAGAAAAGTGGGGATAAGGCAAGATCGTGTAGAGAACATGGAACTTGTAGGACAGATGGGTGGAGCCGTGGTTATGGGGTGGTGAGCTTTTGGGGGGGAAATGCTGTAAACTCCACTAGCAGTTCTACTCATGGCTTGCTCAGTCTTGGTCTAAATAATATTTAATATTTGTGAAGCTTTTAACTTGTTAGCAAATGCTTTCACTCGTAGATTATCTCTTTCAGACCCCTTCCACACCTGCAGGGAAAGGAGGGTTAATAGGACCTCTCGCTTACAGACAAGCAAATGGGCTCAGAAAGATGAAATAATCTGTTTAAGGACACCAGGTAGTGGAGGGCAAACCCTGGCTTCCCATCTAAGTATGTCACCGGGACATTTTCTAGACAGTTCTACACCACAGAGCCCATGCTAGGGGTTGGAAGTTTGGCCTCCACGTGTCTGGGCTGGGTTGAGGGTCTGGGTCACAGAGGCCCTTTTCCTCCTGGGTGGGGTGGGGCGAGGTCCCTGGGGTGGGGGCCAGGCCCTGCAAGAGGCCAAGGTGCGGCTGGTGGTGGGCGTGTGGCGCTGCAGGTTGCTGCTCGCCCTGCTGGGCAGGGTGGGGCGGGGCAGGGCACCGGGAACAGAGTGACCTGGACAGCGTGACCTGCGATAATTGAGTGCCGCATGCAGTGGCGGCGGTGGCCGTGGCGGCGGCAGAGGCGGGGAGGCCTCCCCGTGTCGGGCTGCGGGCTCCCTTCCCGGCGGCGCTGGCGGCTTCCAGCAGCCTCTTTCTTTCTCTCCCACAGCACAGTTCCTCGCCGGGGAGAGCCTGCTCAGACCTGCTCTCCCCACAAAGGGAGGTAGCAACTCCCCGGGGCGGAAAGTGTCTCTTCTGAAAGCAAGACAAGAGTTTAATTAAGCCCTAAATGCGCACAGTTGAGCCTGAAATTAGGGTGGTGAAGGGAGGGGAGAAGGCAGCTGAGGACAGGGGGGCTTCAGCCCAGCCCTGCCCCAGCTAAGCAAAACAACCCCACAAGCAAAGCCTCCTCGAGCCAGAGGCAGGTTTACAAAACACTGCTGACATAGAAACGGGAGAATGCCCTGGTCCCTGCCCCTCTCAACTCATGTTTGGGGATGGATGTTGGTGTTTGTGAAAATTCGGAGAAAGAGAAGGGAGAAACCAGGAAGACAAGTCACCTCTGGAAAGAGGTCCTCTGGTCTCTGGGGCTTTGTGCGGGTCCTGCGTGACTGACATGGGGCAGAGGGAGGCAGGGAAGGAGGAGGGGAGGACACTGAGGGCTCTAGGTGACCAGTCAGCCTGCGCACACAGGGGTGCCCATGTGGGGGCTCCTGCCCAGCCTGGCCTCCTCAGGTGGGGAACACTCCTCCTGCTCCCCTAGGAGGAAGGCAGCAGCTGGCCCTGATTTGCACAGCCAGCTGGGCTCCTGGCTGTAGGGACAAAGCGATGAGATTTGCTTTACCAACAATTGCAGGCAGTTGGGCAATCTGTAGCTTTGCGGGGGGCACTAGCTGCACCCCTCTCTCTCCTATCCCCAGGTCTCCCCAACTGCAGCTGAAGCACGCAAACCACTGCCTCCTCCTTTACCTGGTAACTGATCCTCTTTTGCCCTGAAACTTGGGTTTGGTCTTAATTTGCCAGGAACTAAAGGCAAGAAAAGATGGGCAGACGGGCGTGTTAGCGCTTGTCTCTGGGCAGAGAGGCTGTTGCGACAGAGCTCCTGGCTTCGTGTAAAAGTGCACACGTGTAGCACAGTGAGGGAACAGGCTGTACTTGGGGTGGGTGTGCCTGGCAGTCTTCCCCTGCCTCTATGTGCGTGGGTGTTGGTGGGTGTCACTGGGCTGATTTTTGTCACTGAGGCAGGAGACCCAGACAGCAAGTAAATCCAGTCACTGCAGGAGCTGACCAGCTGACTAATATTGGCTGACACAGAAGCTGCCATCCTGGCCTAGCTCCTCACCCAGTGCTGATGTCAGCGGCCTGCCACGTCACCTGATCACCTGCTAGAAATGGTCTCTCCCCTCTGGGGTCCAGAAGCAAGTTGTATGTTCTTTGACTTTGAGGAACCGACTTCCAAAGAGGTCAGAGCAGGTGCCCTTGCTGATAGACACAGCAGAGTTATGGGAAGCAGCAGCCTGCTCGCTTTTCCTGATTTGGGTCTAGTACATCCATGGCTTCCTCTTTCTGGGACAGATGGGAAATCCTGGTGCAGCTTCCCAGGAGTGGGACAGGTGTCCTTGTGGGGTAACGGCCTGTGTGCTGAGTGTCAGAGGGGCCCCACCGTCATTTAGCATGAGCTGCCTTCCTCATTGTGCATTTTCCCCCAGGATGGTTTCCCCAGGTCTCGAGCAACAGAAATGCAGCCTATCACAGTGCTGGAGAGCAGAAGTCTGGAATCAAGATGTCAGCAGGGTCACGGCCTCCCCGAATGCTCCACAGGGTGGGATAGGGGTGAGGATGGTGGTGGGGATGGGATTGTCTGTGCCTCTTTTTTTTTTTTTTATTTAAGTGGAAAAACAAAAGACATATATAACAAAGACAACAAGCAAAAGAGACAAACAAATGACTAGAGTAAATGCACAACAGTAACATTGCAGGTTTACAAAACAGGATGATAGAAACTTGACAATGGTTGCCATGTCTGTGCCTCTTAAGCTCCTATCTTGTGGCTGCTTGTGGCGGTCTGTCCTTATCTTCTCACTGCTTTCTCTGTGCATTTTCCTCTCTGCCTCAGTCTCATAAGGGACATTTACTGTTGACATTAGGGACTGCCCATATAATCTGAGATGACCTCCTTATCCCAAGAGCATTAACTCCATTACATTTGCAAAACTGACTTTTCCAAATAAGATCACATTCACAGGTTCTAGGGATTTGCACATGAACATTGAGGCCCACTACTCAGTCTGCTGCACCACGCAGTGGTCCATTCACTGTGGCTGGGACCTCTCCTGTGACAGAAAGCTCGCTGCCTCACCAGTTGGCTACATTCAAGTTCAAACAGGTTTATTTTAGAGTTCTTACTTGGGTGGAATTGAAATTCTGCTCCACAGGAACCGCTATTCATTGGGTCTAGTTCTGGCCTTCAGAGCACATAAAATACATGTAAATAAATATACTCTCTATTCCCACTCCCTCTACTTCTGATTACAATAAAATCAGAAAAAATATGGGCCATTTGGTCTTGATATTAGGGTAAGTGCACGAACTCTGGAGTCCCTAGCGACTCTGTCTCTAAGGCCTGGTGCCTCAGTTTCTCACCATAACACCAGAGGGCAGCTGAATCACTGTTTCATAGGATGCTTTTGGGTAATGTATCCTGGAGATTCACCATGTGCACTGGCATATTAAAGACTCTGAGAAGTCCTGAATAAAGAGACACCTTAAAGAACCTGTTATTTTTCAAATTTATTTGAAAAATACAGATCTTTTCTAGATTACCATCTTTTTTTTTTTTTTAATCACCCTGCAGAATTTTCTCACTGCATTGGGAAGTCTACAATCTCTTTTAGTCAAATCGGAAGGTTGAGGTCATCTCATTAGGCTCCCATGCCCAGCACTGCTGCTAAGCATCTCGCTAGAGATAACAAATTACCCCTCAGAAGATGAGATTCAAGATTCTGGAAGTTAGAAGCTCCTCCCCCAAACCACAGACAAGGAGGGCGAGGTTGTGGGCAATGGCCTCCTTCTAGGGGTCCTGAACCTCTCTGGCCCCTGCCTGGAGCCACAGAGACCCAGGGCCCTTCAGGAGGAAGCCAGGGAAGGAAAGATCTTTCTCTAGCCCAGTCTGCTTGGGATCTGGACTTCAGCTCAACCTCACATGCAGTCCTTCCTCCTTGGGAACACTACCTAAGAACCTGAATTTTCTGCAAGCTTTTTTTTTTTTTTTTTTTTTAAGTCTGAACTAAATCTTTCCTTTGCTGGGAGCTCAGAGAGGTTGGATCTTATGAAATAGGAGCAGGAAAAATACCTGGACCTCCCAAGGGAAAGACACTGCTGGGGAGAGAAGAGAAAAGGGTGCGTCCTAAGGGAAGAGGGGAGAGGCTGGGATGACTCATGCAGGGGATGGGTTGGGATTGGAACTCCCACCTGGTGCCAACAGAAGACAAAAATGTTGAAATGAAAACTGGAGCAGCAGAGTAGAGTGCTCTGAAAAGGCCACCGAGTTTATCAGTCCCTGCCCTTGAGTGAGAGTGCACTTGAGCTATTGCCCTCTCTTGTCTTTATTTTGAGACAGGGTCTCCCTACTAGTTCTGGAACTCACTATATAGCCCAGGCTGGCCTCAAACTGGTGTCGATCCTCCTGCCTCAGCCTCTGAAGTGCTGCGATTACAGGCATGTGCTATCACGTCCCTCTCTTGTCTTTAAGACCCCAGAAGGGATCACAGAGTCCAGATCGGCCTGGGCTACCTGACAGTTCCCCCTGCAGAAATGAGGTTTACTTTTAAGAAATAACTTTGTTGTTGCTTGTTGAGTTCTCCTGTCTCAGATTGCAGGCTAGCTGCTTTCACACACAGATTGTCTAATCTTTATCATCTAGGTGAGGACATCAAGGTTCTAAGAGGTTTTGTTGTTTTTTTTTTAAAGTGGTATTGAAGATCAAACTCAGGACCTTTGCATTGAGCTACATCCCCACTCTTTTTTACTTTAAAAATTTTTTGAAACAGGGTCTCACTAAATCATTGAATTACCCAGGCTGGGCTTGAACTTGGGATCATCTTGCCTTAACCTCTCAGCATTCTGAGATTACAGACATAGGCCACCACACCTGGTTGAAGTGTAGAGTCTTGCTAAAAGTCAAGAGACAAATCTAGGAATCAGATCAGATCTGTCTGACTCCTGACCCCACACCATAGCTTCCAAAATTAGTCACACAGCTGCTGGATCCTGACGGTGTGGGAAGTTCTCCCCGGGTCTGACCTGAATCACTCCGACCTTCACCAGAGCTGGGTCTGATAAGGGACCATGTAGGTAGGGTTGGCTCTGCTCCTGAGCCAGCCTGGAGAGACATCCCCCATTCGGTAGTACAGGTAGTGGCCTTCCAGCTACAGGGGTGGGGAATGTTTGCCTTCTGTTAATGAAAAGAAGTCGATGTGATAATAAATAAATGCCCAACCCTAATCGGTGCCCCTAACAATGAGGCTCTGTTTGCTCTTGGCTGTGGGTTACATTCACTGGCTCTCCCCACTGCTTAGAAGCCCCTGGGCACATCAGTCAGGGTGGGGCTGCCACACACTACCCAGGGGAGGGGGCTGAGCTTTCCTGCCTTAAGCTCCCAGAATTCACCCTGGGAACTGAGTTGCCCGTGTACCTGCTTCCAGGTGCCCTGGCCAGAGTGTAGAACGTGCGTAAGGCTCCTGGGTCCAAGGGGCAGTGGAAACTGGATTTCAGGAAACTGGAGCCTGGATCCAGCTTAGCCTCTGCTCCTGTGCAAGCCTGTTTCCCTCCCCGGGTCTCAGTTTCCCCACATGGATAATGCTGTGAGGCATTGCACCAAATGAGTTCTCAGGACCTTTCTAGGACCCTAAAGAGCCCATTCTTCCCAAAGCTGCAAAGTTGTGAATGCTGCTGTGCCATGCATGAGGACGCCCCAGCAGGTGGACAGAAGCCTTGGAGCTCAAGAACCCAGAGACCTTCTCTATGAGGTGACTGGACATATCTTCTGGACTCAGCTTCCCTTCCTTATTTTCCCACTTTCTCTTTTTTGTGTGGAGTTTCCCAGTCTGCAAGACATCTTCAGACCCCCCTTGGAGCCTTGCTACAACCCTCACTCCAGGCAGAAAAAGGCTGCAGCACTGTGAGCCTCAGCTGCATGCCAGACCCTTCCCAGCTGGGCTAGTTCCTGACTCCTCCCCATAGCTGCAGAAATCCTTTGGGAACAAGGTAGCATGTAAATAAACAGACAGAGGCAGGCTATTTCAATAAACACACACACACACACACACACACACACACACACACACACACCTCATTCTCACCGGGCCCTGAGATCTTGGTGTTACTATCATCCCCACACCACACGGGAGGAATTGAGTCTTGGAAGAACTGCCCAGAATTCCTTGTTTATCAGACATCAGAGCCAGGATTCAAACCCAGGCCTTTTTGGTGTAAGCCTTTTCTGTTTGCTTTGAACCAGGCACATTCTTTGCTCCACTTTGCACCTGAATGAATTGGTGTATAGAGATAAAGTGACTGACAGGAATCAAATCGCTATCTTTTGCCTACAAACCTGGGGCTGTTTATGGAAACATCACAACTACTTCAAAAGAGAAACCAGTGGGGTCCCTTCCATCCTTCCTCCCTGTTTCCTTCTTTCCAGGAACATCCCCTCCCCTCTCAAGTACTCACGCGGCCCCGACAGGAAATCGCATGATGTGCTCATTGGTGCAGATAAGAGCCTGCTCCCCGAGCCATGTGTGTCTGCAGAGGCGTGGGGGGCGCCCCATGCAGGAGGGCGTGTGTCCAGGGAGCTGAGCAGCTGATGCTGACTCTCGGGACGCTCACTAGGTACGCGGGCAGCACCCACCGTCACTCTGTGCCATCCCTGGCGGGCCTGGCTGAGTCTGTTGTGCAGGTCCTTCCGAGCACACTCAGACACCTGGAAGGGGGCACTGAATGTGGACTCTTCCCTGGAAGCGCACCTGCCTTGCTGTCAGCTGGGCGCCTTGCAGTCCCTCCCTACCTCTCTTCTGGACAGCGATGGCAGCCCCTCTTCCTTAGTCCTCACTCTGGGCTTTTGCCATTCCCTTCTGTCCTCTACCCTGCACCAGGGTAATGAGCCTGAGGCTCCAGTTTTCACTTTTGGGCTGCAGCCCATTGTACATGTCCCTTGGGTCTTCCCTGGAGGGTCGCATTCAGAATTGTTTGGGGAACTCCTGCTTCAAGCCTAGCCCAGATCACAGCTTCTCCGTCTTCTCAGGAAACTGTCACTGCAGGACACCTAGATGCCTCTGATTTCTCTCTGTCTCTCGTAATGTCTGTCTGTGTGTGTGTGTGGGGGGCTTTTGGAGGCAAACTGAAGCAGAAAACACACATAAGGTGCACATGTCATGCGCGCGTCCTGATGAGTCTTCACCTGTGAACACACCTATGTGTGCCTTGCCCAGGCAAGAAACACAACTGGGTGACACAGAGGCCCTCGGGCTCTTCTCTGGGACCAAGGTCAACCATGTTCTGATTTCTAACATGACAAATCCATTTTGCCAAAAATATTATTTTGCCTTTAAGACAATGGAACAAAACATACTTTGTGCGTGGCTTCTTTTGTTCAGCATTCTATCTGATAACTAGCTATGGATAGGCATGTGACATGCAGGCATGCCCACATACATATGTAATATGCATGCACACAAAATATGCATATATGTATGAATATATAAAAATTGCCAGGGCTGGGAGTTTGGCTCAGTGACTTAAGTGCCTGTCTGACAGGTGCGAGGTTGTGAGTTCAATCCCCGCTGCATAAAAAAAAAAATTGCCCCTGCTTTTCTTAATGAAATATTTTATATCAAAAATTAAAGCATGGAGGCTAGGGTATACTCAGTGCTTGGCATGAACACCATCTTGGGTTCAATCTCCAGCATAAAAAATAATAAAAAACAAAAACCATTATGTCAGTTCATCCTGTGTTCCTTAGTATACATCTCCAAATAATAAGGATTATTTCATACATATGATTAATGTCATATTGGACCTAACAAAATTAGAAACAGTTTGGGGCACCATCTAATACCCAGTCTGTATTCAAATTTCCCAAATTGTATATTTATAAAGGAAATTCACAGCCACTGATGAGGTGCTGAATCCCATTGCTGCTCTTGCCTCCCTTCCCACTCCTCAAGTCAGTGCCTAGGACCTCACCCTCAGGATTCCATCCAAACATACAAATTCCCAAGGCTGGAAAGGCATTCACAGAATTTTTGACATCAGCCAATTTAGACCTTCATTTGCTTTGTGAAGCCCCTTCTCCAAGTCCACCATGCAACCCCAGCCTCTTTTACAACATCTGCAGTTGCAGTAGTATTTTCAGACAGGGGCATCTTCCTTAAAATGAGGTCGAATCTACCTCCTGTAACACCAACACCCATTCTTAGTCCTTGCTGGTCTTCTAAGGTCATCCTAAATAAGCCTACCTCCTTTTCTACAGAGAATATCTTCAGATATTTGGAGATCCTTGGAACTGTTCTTGTCTCACCAAATCCCTTGGAGGTCCTCTTTTCCCAGGACCCAGAATTCCCTGCAACTCAATGCCTTCTGCATTCTCCACCTTCACTTGTCAGTGTTCTGTGAGATTCCTGAAGCCATGTTCATTGCTACCATCTTCGTGAGGACTTTTCTGATATGTTCCAGTTGATATGTTCTTCCCCTCTGTGAACCAGAGAATCCTGGTAGCTGCCTCGTGGTGTTGATTGTGTTCTAACTTGTTTTAAAGTTATTTCAGAATCTTTCTCATCCTTCACTGGATTTCAAATTCCTTGAAGACTGACACTTTCTTTTCAATTCTTTTTTTTTTAAAGAGAATAAAACCAAGCAAAATAAAACAGAATAAAGCCAATCAAAACAAACCGTGTGACACAGGACTTCAGAACAACATGAAAATCAACAATGGTTACCATAATGCCTCTTGTTGTGTGCAAAATAGCTGCAGATACCTTCAGACATAGTAAAAATCAAACAGAACAGAACAGAATAGAACCAATAAAAACAAAACAATGAATGCAATGAAGGACTTCAAAACAAGACAATAGTAAATCCAAAATGGCTACCATAATATGTCTTGCTATCTTTGAAACAGCTGCCCATGCCATCAGTTATAACAAAATCAAACAAAACAAAACCAAATAAAACTCAAGCAAACAAACCAATGATTGTTTCAGGATTGTACAGATGACCCAAACTTGGCTTTTGAGAGATACAGGACTGCAAAACAAGATAATAAGGAATCAACAATGGCTACCACCTTCAGAAGAAGATCCCTGGTACATGCCACACCCCATACCATTATCCTCCGAATAGATGATCAGACCACCTGCCCTAGAACTGCAAAGTCAATGAAACACCAAACACACAAGCATCAAATTGCATTTCACCTGAATAGCTATCATCACAGCCTGTGTTTCTCCAGATCAGCGCGCAGTGTATGGGGTGGTGTGTATGTGTGTGTGTGTTGGCCCTGCACTGGAAGGGGCTGGGGTCTGGCTGCTTCCCTGTCAGTGGTGGCCTGCACATGGTGCTGGCTTGCTGGGAGGGCTTGCTTCTTGGTGAATTCTAGTTCTCTTCCCCTGCTGTCTGTGAATGGCATTGATTCACAGGAAAAGGCTGGAATCTGGCTGTCCCATGGGCAGTGGTAGCCTGCACATGGCACTGGTTCACAGGGAAGGCTTGCTTCTCAGACTGACACTTTCTTACCTGTCTTTGTGCTTCTGAAAATGTCTAGCAACAGTAGGCATTCACAGTAGGTGCTCTTTATATGCTCATAGTACATTAGCCAGGACTCTTTTAGTTGAAAGTGACAGATAAACTCAATTTAGCTTAAACAGAAAAGGCAATTTCTTGCCATATAACTGGAAAATCCAGGAGAACAACCACTGGAGGCATGCTGGGGCACAGGTGATCATTGCTGTCATCAAACACTTGCTCCCCATTGCTTGGCTGCACTTCCCCCTGGGTTGGCTGTATTCCTAGTAGCCTGTCCCCAAGGAATAGTAAAAAGAAAGTGCTTGTTTTTCAAGGGGTTTAGTCAAAGCCTCCGGTTTAACTCTCAAAAGCCAAGTTTGGGTCATCTGTACAATCCTGAAACAATCAGTAACTGAAGCCAGGGGTGTGAGATGTTCTAGCCAAGAGCAGATCATGTGTCCATGTGTTTGCCCTAGAGCTCAGAGTAGGGTCAACCCTGTTCCATGGGATGGGAAAGTGAAGGATCTCAAAGGAAAATCAGAGTGCTCTCATTGGAATAAGGAAGGATGGATTCTGGACCAGCCAAATAACATAGCTTCAACTGAGCTGGAGGGAGCCTGGTGCAAGCAACTGGGTCTCTTGTATCTCGAGTCCCTCTGGGCTCCTCTTGTATACCCTCAGTGTGACCTTGAATCTATCCAAAGGCTATTGAGAGATAGGATGAACACCTAATCAGAGACATGACTGTGTATGCAGAGATGATTTGTGAAGGCTCAGTGCTATGCTAATGCAAGAATTCATTAACATCTGTACCAAGACTCTGGGGCTGGAATACCATCATTGCTTTTTAGCTCTGGAACTGGGTGAGTTTATCAGTCTTGACTCATTTTTCTATTGTTAAATGGAGATAATAATTTTAACTCCTTCATAGGGTTGTTACAAATGTTAGCTGAATTAATATGTGTGACCCAATTAAAACAATATCTGGTACAAGGTAGTCCCTGTGAAAAGTTTTTATAGGTCTCCTTATTGAGGAAGAACATGGTTATTGCCGTATAACCCCACTATTTTGTGTGCTACTCCCTATTCTTCTCAGCCAGACTGTAAGCTGCCTGAGGGCAGGGTCTTCCACATTCCCAGCTTCCCTAGTAAGTGCCAAGTAAATCCTTGTGGCCAGGCTGACAGGTGGCAGTGAGACCCAGGGACAGTCCCAGGATCAAACCACATTAGAAATGGAAAGAACTTGCCTGAGTCTCCTGCTGAACTAGGGCAAATTCAGGTGGGGTCCTGGTAGTACCTTTCCCTTTGATTTCCCAGGTCATCAGAGGAGGAAGGCCACAGAGACAGAGTCAAAGTGGAACTTGGAGATCTTGGCCGGAGACTTGGCCAGATGCAGGAGCAGCAGGGGAATGCTTGGCCTCCTACAGAACTTCCGCTCCTCCTTTGCCCTGTGACAGATGCTGAATTCAGCCCAGACTCCTGGTGCAGATGGAGAAGCACAGGCCTGGAGATATCCAGGGCTTGGCCCAGGTCACATGGCTCCTAGAGTGGGCCTGTGCTTGGAGCTCTGCTTCCTATCTTGACACCAAATCCTGTGCTGCTTCTCTTTGTGCAGATCTGAGAACAGAAGGAGAATCAAGGAAATTGGACTGTTTCTCCTGAGGGCCTGACAAACATTCTTAGCGGTGGTGACTTCTGTTCTGACTCATAAAGATATTTCAGAATAATAGCACCGGTCATTTTATCTCAGGAATGTATCCGGCTTTAAAACAACAACAAAAACACTGGTTGCAAGGAAGTACCCTCTCCTGCCTTCCAAGGCAGTGACCCTACTGAAAGTTTTCAGGGCCTGTGGAGGTGGAGGAGGGAGAGGAGGCCAGAAAGACCTCATTTGCATATGATTTCCTAAAAACCTTACACAAAATTTAATATACAGTCATGCATCGCTTAACGATGGGGATGTGGTCCAAGAAATGTGTTGCTAGGCAATTTTGTTGTGTGAACATTGCAGAGTATCTGTGCACAAATTAAGCAGCTATGATGTCACTAGGCAGTCTTGGTGGGCTGGAACATTGTTATGGACTGCATTACAGTAACCCTACGGTCCTGAGCAACAAAAAGTTCTTGTTATTGTTTGCTTTTTTTAAAAAATTGAAAGTAATTTAGTAAAGTAATAAAGAGTTATAACCTCAAGGATAGAGCCTGATGAATTTTTTTTTTTTTTTTTTTTTTTTTTTTTTTTTTTTTTTTTTTTTTTTTTTTTTAATTTTGCAGCAGAATCTAAGTCAGTAAGTTTCCCAAGGCTGATGTTTATGATCCTTTTGCATCAGTCTCCCAGACACCTGCAGTTTCAGATGTGCACCACCATGCCAGGTTTTGGTGAATTTTTTCATGCCTACAGACAGGTGTAACCCCCACCCAGATGGAGAAGATTTCATTTAATATGACTATTAAGATTGCACCTAGAGTGGTATTTTCTGAACTTTTTTGTCTTTTATTCTTTTCTTTGGAGTCTATCCCATATGTGAAACTGGAATCATGTCAGGAGAACCGTATGTACCGCATCTCGGAATACCTGAGCTGGAGGGTTCTCTTGGAACTTCAGGGAGGTAGGGCAAGGCCACAGGTGGGAAAGCCATTCCTGCTGACACCACTCTTTCCCCCAAATTTGGATTCCCTCAGGTTAGCACTTTCTAGGCTTTCCTCTGCCCCCATACCTGGGAAGCAGGGCCCCTCGTTCCCCTCTTTCCCCTTCTTCCATCCACATAGTGCTTCAGTGAGGTTTCAGGGCTGGCCAGAGGAGCAGCTTGCAGAAGCTCTATGGGAAATTCTGTTCGCTCTCCTCTGGGAGAGGTGTGACAGTCACTGGTTTAGTATGCCCCTCATAAAATCTCATTCATGGTAATACCTTGAGGCTTCATTAGCATCTTTGCTGGGTACTCTCATTCATGAACTTGGTGAGGTCCCCCCTTCCCCCTACCAGACTCTACCAGACCCACTTTCCATTCACCCTTCTTTGCCTTTCTCTGTGCCTTGTGAGGCCAAGCTGCAGGACTGCACTATCCTTTGGCCAGAGACAGGGAGTTGGGAGAGATTGGTTTGGTGCCACCATGCCCACTTGCAGGACACCATGTCTAGCAGTGGCTACTTCTCCTTGCCCACTAACGGCCCTCATTTACTGCCCCAGTGCTCACTAGGTTTTTACACCACCATTTTCTCCCCCTTTCAGCCCCAGGGGTGGTCACAGTTTCCAACTATTACCAGACTCCAGGTGCTTTAAGATCCACCCTGTTCCCCCCCGCCCCCCCGCCAATAGTGGGAATTGAACCCAGGGGTTTTGCACTAAGACACATCCCCTACCCTTCTTTTATTTTCAAAGAGGGTCTCACTAAATTGCTAAATTGCCCAGGCTGAGTTTGAATTTGCAATCCTGTCTCAGCTTCCCAGAGTGCTGGGATTACAGGCTTGTGCTACCTGACCTTCCTTCTCTAACTCTGCCCAAACCATTCTAAAGAGTTTCACCATGACGACCCTGCCTCGAAAAACTAGGGCTGGGAGTTTGGCTCAGTGGCGTAAGCGCCTGTCTGGCAGATGTGAAGCTGTGAGTTTGATCCCCGGTGCAGGAAAAAGAAAAAAAGAGTTTCACCATGAAGGCCTCTTTCTTTGAATCACCTGGGTTGAAATTTGCCTTCCAATGGCCCCTTGACCCAGTCATAGGTCACTGGACAAACAGAAACACTTATATTGTTATCAATTATAAGATGCATCTGGCCTCTGCAAATGATAAATCATCAAACTGAACAGCTTCGATAAAGAAATGATGGTGAATTTCTTCAGTCATGATGGATAGATGTCAGTTTGTCATTAAGAAGTAAGTTTGCTCCTAACCTTTCAAGGGTGACAGACAGTGCACTAGGTTTAAGGTCAGGTGAGATGGCTTTACGTTCAGTCTTTGACACCCAATCACAAGATAAAAAATCTTGAGGCAGTTGCTGTGTCAGCGTTGTCTGGCCTCCTCTTTGGCAATCCAGAGTATCCAGAGTGCTGGCCACAGCCCTTGTGGGTATGCTGGGTCTGAGGACAATCGAAGCCATGTGTGTGGAATGGTTTCATGCATGTCCAGTGCTCGGATACCTGGGAAAGTGCAGCCCAAAGGGAGCAGCAGTTCTGAGACCCAGGTCATGTCTCAGGTGCCAGACACTGGGCTGCATGGACAAGCTGGCAAAGGGTGCCAAGGGTGTACGGACAGCCAGAGAGACCATGAGAAGCCAGCGCCCGCTACAGGAGCTGGGGCTGGGGCTACTTATTTATTCAGCTGAAACGAAGGGACATTTATAAGAGTAAGTTAAAGCCATCACCACATGAAGTCCCTGCTTTCCCCAGACCAATCAGAGAGAAAGACGCTCCAGTGGAAGGTGGGTAATGACACATCGAAGAAAGTGTCTGATGTCAAAGAATCTCATCTGTACACTCAACTGGTCACTAAGGCACTAATAGTTCCCCTGGACAAATAATTGAATCTCACTTTCTTCATCTGCTGTCGGGAATAAGACCCACCTCAAACGTTTGTCGTGAGGATTACGTGCGACAATCCTTGGGTTTGTTTTTGTTTGTTTGTTTGTTTTTTGGTTAGGCCTTCAATAAAGGTTCGCCTTCATTCTTATTCCTGGGATCCAAAGGACCCCGGCTAACTGGGTGACCCCAGGACGGTTCCCCGCGAAAGGGGCTCACTGAACTGGATCTGGAGAGACTGCGTTCTTGACTGGTCGCAGGTAGCTCTTCGGGCACCAGCTGAAGCAGTGGGAGGCCTGTCTAGAGGCAGCACCAGAGAGGACCCCTGAGCCTTGCGTCCAAGGACGGAAAGGTGAGGGCGGGCTGCGGAACTCAGTCCGCCCGGCAGGCAGACAAATCCAACCCGAGTTCTGCAGCAGGGCAAGACCGGGATCAAAGGGAGGACAGCGACTTGCATCAGCACAGATTCCATGATGCTCTGCAGACGTCTGGGGGCTGCTGAGCTTTACGGGAACCCACAAGAAAGGAAAGGACCCGGGGAGCGGGCAACGAGGGGGCGGGAAAGGGCGCGAGGGTGCGCTCGCCTTCAGGCGCGCTCCCGGCGGCGCCTGTCAGTGGCTGGGCGCGCCCGGGACTGCTGAGGCCGCGAAGGAAGCTCCTGTTCCCCTTCCCCCTCCTTTTCCCCCGTGTTACTGGAAGGACTGTGTGGGAGAGACCCAGCGGCACCCGGATTTTCAAAAGCGCAGGATGGGGGAGGGTGGGGCAGCAGCTGCTGCTCAAAGGAAAACCAAAAGTGCGTCTATTCGCGCCTCTCCAACACGTTGCTGCTCCGGGGAGGACCCTGCGCGCCCTGGCCGCACCTCCCTTCGCAGCCCCTCCAAGAGCTCGCTAGCGTGGCCTCGGGCCCGCGTGGCGCCGGGAGGGAACTGGGAGGCGAGTAGGAAAGTGTCACGATTTCTTCCTCTGTGCCCTGCCCCCGTCCCCACCCCCAGTTTTCTGGGTTTTGCTGCTGCCGCTGGGGAAGAGCTGATCCGTTTTGCGTCAAAGGACTGCGTTTACTCAGTCCTGCTGGGAGAGGCGCGTAAACACCCCGGCAGGCCAGGACGCAGGGATGAAAAAACGCCAAGCACCCACAGCTGGTGCGTGTCCGCCGACCCCACACCCTGCATCTGGGCCCGCGCAGTTGCAGACTCTGCTAGGCAGGCAATGGCGGAGGTGCGAAGGGTCAGGCCGGCCTCACCCCGCCATGCGCGCACGTCCTTGGGGATGGAGCTCAGGACAGAATGTGTTTTATAACTGTAAACAATGACCCCGAGTATTGTTTGGGATTACCGTATCTTGGGGCCCTTGGGGCGGCCAGATGCCGCCAGGCGTCCCGGAAACGCCAGCGCTTTATATAGAGCCCCGGGAAAGCTTCGAGTTCCCGGCTCTATTTTTCTTTCCTAGCAACGCCTCCACTTCGCAGATAAGGAAACTGAGGACTGGAACTGGATGTGCTAGGGCGCGTAGCACTTCACAGTCCGCAGTAAAATCCCAACGATATCTCTTCCCCATCTGGTCCTCCCAAGGACTCTGGGATACGGATGGCGCTATGTTACGAATTGGGTAAACTGAGGCCAGCGCAGTGTGGTACAGAGTGCTTTTCTAGCCACACATCATCTCTGCAGGACTGCAGCTCCATAGCAGACAAAGGCCTCAGGAGGTCAGGTCTCGAACCCTTCATTATCCAGGAGGAAAGTGAGACCCAGAGAGGTTAATGGACTCGCCCAAGCGCTTACAGCTTGTAAACAGCACAGCCCGGCGTCCGCACTCCAAGGCCCGCGCTCTTTACCCTGCGCCCGTCCCCTCCCAGGGAGGCGGGAGGACCCGAGTCCAGCTGTGCGCGCCCTGAACTTCGCTCCAAAACAGCTGAAGACAACTTGGGGCACACCCTCGCTGTCCTCTCTCTTCCATTTTTTTTTTTTAATTGTTAACAGTAACAGTCTAGAGTTTGCTTATAAGGCCCGATCGATCCTATTGGATGCGTCCTAAATGCCTGTTACACAGGCAGGCCAGAATGTCTTGAGCGGTGAATTCTGTCTTCAGTTACCCCTAACAAATGAATTGTAGGACCGAAAAAAATTAAAACACAGAAACACAAAAAAGGGAAGCAGTGGGCAGCCCACGGCTGAGAGAAAAATAGGCAGTCCAGCCCCGCCTGGCGGCGCCGCGCCGCGCCCCGCCGAGACCCAGCCGCAGGGCGGCGCGGTACCCTGCTCGCCCCGGGCGCCCGCTGCACCCGCCGGCGCCGCGGAGGGTGCGGACGGCCGCGCATGGCCGCGCCCTCCCTGCGAGCGGCTCAGCGCGCCGGGCTGCCTGCCTCGCGGTGGCGCCGCACTGAGCCGCCCGTCTCGTCTTCGGGACTGTGATTGTTTTCTAAAACCCAGAGTCGGGGCCGCGCGGCCGCTCTCGGGCCCCGCCCCGCGCCCCTTCCCGGGGCGGGGGGAGGCCGCGGAGCGCCGGGGAGCGGGCAAGGGAATCCCTCTCCCTCCACGTCACCCGAAAGCGAGGAACCCCGCACTGGCGTCCTCTAACGCAAATGACCATCTTTGGCAACGTGCGCCAATGGAACAGACCAAGGGCGCTGGGCTCGCAGGGGTGGGGAGGCCCAGGGCTACCTCGGCTCCCCTAAACCGCACGAGCCGCCCGCTTCCACCCTCGCCACCGCCTTCCTTCCTCGCGCTGGGTGAGCGACTGGCGTCAGCGCGGGCGCGAGCCGGCCCGGGAGGGAGCGCTGCGCCCGCCTCCTCCCCTCCCGCTCTCTTCCTCCTCCTCCTCCTCCTCCTCTCCCCCCTCCCCCGGCCCCTCTCCCCGCCTCCTCGCGCGCTCCTCCCTACAAGGTGGAGTCTGGGGTTGACGTGAGTGAATCCATGTGGTAGGGGCTAGAGAATAAAGAGTGTGGAGTTGAACTCGTGCCATTGTAGTGACTCATCTCGGGCAGAGCGCAGGGGCTCCGAGCGAACCAGCGAGCGAGCGGTGCTCGGCAGGGACAGAGAGAGACAGAGACAGAGACAGAGACTGAGAGAGAGAGAGAGAGAGAGGGCGAGGCGCGGACGCGCGAGGCGGGCCCGTCCGGGAACGGGCGCCGGGCGAGGGGTGCAGTCGGGGCGCGGGGCGCAGGACCGCGTCCCTCTCAGCCGGCGCAGCTGGAAGCCCACCGGCCGCTGTCCCGCCGCGCACTGGGACCCGCGGCCCCGGCGCGCGCCGCCTTCTAGTCAAGTGTCCGAGCCGCTCCGAAACTCCGGCGGCAACCCGGCCACAGGAAGTTTATTCTCGGGCTCCTTTTCTGAAAGGAAGAAACAGAAGTTTCTCCAAGCGGCCAGCTTTTCTTTTCGCTTTTATTTATTTATTTTTTCTGGGGGGGTGGTTCCTGCCTACAGTCCGGGGACCCCTGATCTGACAGGCGAGGCTCGCCTGGCTCCTAGTCATTTTTCATTTCCAGTTTTTTTGGGGTCGTGGGTCGCGGCTCGGCTCCGGTTGCGCGCGGGGGCGGGAGGGTGCGCGCAAGGGAGGGACCGAGGGACCGGCGACTTTTTAGAGGGAGGGACGGGTGGACAACTGGTCCCGCGGCGCTCGCAGAGCAGGAAAGAAGTGAGGTGCAAGGCGTTCGGGGGACACTTCCAGGGTACCGCCACTTCCCGGTCCGCGCCCGCCGCCGCGGGGGAAAGTCCGGGAGCGAAGACCGCGGCCGGCGGAGGAGCGAGCGCGCAGCAGCTTGAGCGCGGCCGCGGCGAGGGCGGGGGAAGAAAAACACCCTGTTTCCTCTCCGGCCCCCACCGCGGATCATGTACCAGGATTATCCCGGGAACTTTGACACTTCGTCCCGGGGCAGCAGCGGCTCTCCTGCGCACGCCGAGTCCTACTCCAGCGGCGGCGGTCAGCAGGTAGGTACGGGCCGCGGGTGCACCTGGCGGCGCGAGCGGACTCCCGCCCTCCTCTCCTCGCCACTGGCTTGCTTGCTTGCTTTTCCTCTTTTTGGCTTGGCAAGAACATACCTACGGGCCACTGTTGTAAGTTGTGGATTTTCACCCTGCTCCGCCCCACCCACCCTAGCACTTTTTTTTTTTTTTAACTGGACCGGGCAGTGGACTTGAAGGACCAGCAAACCCTTTCCTATTCAGAAAAGCTCCTGGAATTGCAGGTCCTCCGCCCAGGAGCCTGTTCCCACCTTCCAGGACCCCACCTTCCGCCTTCCCTCGGCTCAGAGATGTACGGAGAAGGTACTAATCCTTCCCAACAGCCCGGTTCCTGGGGAAAACCCTCTCCCTCTCTCCTGGCTCCATCAGTCTTAGCTCGTTTCTGAAAAAGATTGGGGACTCAGAAACATGGTTGGGCTGCTTCAAGTAATGGGGAGCGATGGGGAGGGTTGCCTCTGGGAATCAGGTGCGAAGGTCAGGAAAGAGGCCGGCCTTGATTGGCTCCTGCAGCCTCCGTGCCCGCGTCAGTTTCCTGTTAGGGTCCCGGCGGCGGCGGGAGCCTGCACTGCTCTAAGAGCAGTGCCTTGAGGGTCTCGGGTAGCTGGGGCAGGGAGGGAAAGAGACATCTTTTGGTCTCCTCGGTGGTTCTAGAAGCAGAAAAACAAGTGGTTTCTAAAACAGCCAGACTGGTTTACACTGGAGGGATTGTACCTGTGATCAGTGTGTCTGTAAGTACCACAGAGGTGCTGGTGGGGTGGGTTCCCTCAGTTGCGGCTCCCCCAACTCCCTCTGTCTAATGAAGGAGCTGGGTTAACACTCAGGGCCCTCTGCAGCCCGAAGCCCACCTTGGTCAGCATCTGTGGGGTCTCTAGTCAAGACAAGTACAGCATGAATTGCTCCATTAGGCAGTGGCCTTGGCTCCTAAGAAGCCAGCCAGACAGGAGGGGCTGGGGTGGGCTTCCTGGAAGGAGTGGACCCAGCTGGAGAATAAAATGTGAACATGGCCCTTTATTGGATCTGAAAAGGAATGTCTGTTTCAAAGTGATTCCCCATACCGGGTGAGTCCCCTAAATGGCTTTTCTGTGTCTTTCCTCTGTAACTTCCATCCCCACCCGTACCCCTGTACTGCCCAAGCACCCACTTTAGAAGGCCCAGTCTGTGCATTGAGTATGCGCCCTTAAAATGAGTGCTGCGGTGATGAGTTTAAAATCTTACCTGAAAAGTTCATTATGTTTGCTTCCCAGCCCAGTTGCTGGTTTGTGTTGGCTTCAAACATCATTGAATAATGGGTTAGTATAGTTTTTATCCATTCCTTCACTTTCCAATTCAACAAAACTCAAAACACCTCTCTCTTCCTCCTGGAGTCAGAAAGGGATCTTTGGACTTCTCTGGGTTTGTTTTTTTTTTTTTTTTCTAACACATCTGAGACAATGATCCTTGACAGTAACAATCTCATTGTCCAGCTTTGCTCTGACCCTGGGGCCTAGATGGGAAGTCAGAACAGACATCAATGCCCCAACTGAATAATCTGTGTCACTAGGGCTTTGAGCCCAGGATGTGAGCAGGGGCAATTCCGTTTTGGAAGCAAATCAGACAGGAAATCAGTGGTAGGAAGAAGGAAGAGAACTCAGTCCAGCAGAGTGTAATGGGGCCTCATTACCGAAGCAAAAAGCAGCTGTTGGCTAATTTCTAGCATGCTGTAACACATGAGGATTTTGCAATTAGCAACCATCAGCACACAGTGTCTTATGTTCACCTGCCTGTTCAACCCAGCAGTTAAGCAGTGTGCCTTTCAAACTAGGGGGATTGGTGAGATAATTCGCTCAGACGAGGTTTTCTTTCTGCCTTATGTGGGATGGGCGAAGGAGCAGCGGTGGGAAGAGTTTTTTCCTGATCGCTGTGACTTTTCACAAAATTTTTCTGTGGTACCAAGGACTGACTTCAGGGCTGTTCCCCTACAAGTTTGCGCTCTGACCTCGCTGAGTTTGGGCTCAAGGTAACTTTATTGCATTCCAGATAAATCCTGTAATCACTTTATTTCTCTGAGCTGCCTTTATGGGTAGACTTTGCTGGTGGTTCGTTGCCCGGGCTTCCTCCTTTATGGCATTGCAGTGGACCAATCAGTGCGAGACAGTTGTTGATTCTTATTTGTAGGGTCCAATGTTCCCGAGAAGTTTGTTGTTGGTAGTCAATCCAGAGCCGCCTTCTCTCTAGCTGCAGAAGGCAAACTGAATTCCAGAGACAAATTCCAGAGACTTGGAGAGTAGAAGGCAGACAGTTCTTTGTTAAAGCCTCAGTTCTGGTATAAGGCAGGAACTTGAATCATGAAAAATATTTCCTGTTGCAGTTAAAGTTTTAATCTCAAAGATTGGTCACTGGTGATTTAGTTTTGTTAGGAACTGTTACACATACTTTCCCTTCGTTGAGTTTGTTTTTTGTTGTTGTTGTTGTTATTTTCTGTTGCCTATCTTTCCCAGGACAACACCTCCCAGATATATACCGTGCCTGGCTGCTTGACTGTTAGGTTTCTGGGCTTGGGCATTACGCAATCCAGCCAGTTACACAAACACAGGTCATTTCATAACTTGTTTTCATCAGCCAGGCCCCCTTTCAATGAACAGAACAAAACAAAACAAAAACAAGACCAAGAACTTTTCCAGTGCTACTATTTGTCAGTTTCTCAGATAACTTGTGAAAATAATCAAGTAAGGTATTTCCTTTCTGGAATCAAGGAATACCAGACAAACTCTCTTTTTCCTCAGCCATTCTTTCCCAACACACACACATGTTACACGCACGCGCACACACGTACACATGCACGCACAAAATTCCCCAGAGTGAACTTTTGCCAACTGTACCAGGCTGGGACATTCCTCACATCAAAGAACTTTTACCAGAAATGACTGTGATTCCCAACTGGGCCTCAATCATACCTCTTTGGTGCCCCCTATGGGACATTTTTAGAAGAACTATCTTGGGAATGTATTTTTCCAGCCCCAAAAGAGTATCAATTTGGTTAGTTTTTGGAATTCTTAGGATTTTTCTTTTTATTTCGGGACAAATAAATGCCATATATTTAACAGTGGTTAACTAGGAATGGCTTGACTTCAAAATGAGTTTCTTTTTATTTATTTTTTGTTCTAAATAAAACTTGCTTGGAAAATGTTTTTTCCTTTTCTCTGTTTCGATGTCTGTTCCTTAGGGGTCAACACAATATTACCGCATCCTCAAGGCTTATTTTCTTTATGTGTTTGTATAAGTTTGTGTTTGTATGCAGGTCATTCAGAATTGGTGGGAAGATGAGAGATGTATATTAAGGACCTGGGTGCTTTTGAATTTAATTTAATTTTTTCCTTGATCATACAGATGTTGTAGATTAGGAATGAACAAAATGCTACCCCAAGAATTCATCTATTTCACTGATTCTTGGTGGTGAGGTCAACCTCATGTTTTTTGTCAAAGTGAATGGGGTGAAATACCAGTCATGTATTGTCTGAGTGGCAGTTGAAATTTCATATCTAAAACCTTGAGTGCATTTCCATTACTGTATTTCTGCCTGTCGTATTGTTCAAGGTGAATATAAAATTAGGAAACCTGATTTTTTTTCTTTTTCTATCTCAATACAAGCACACCAGAATTTACACATCTGAATCACTGTTGTGCCCTTCATCTTGGATCTTTAGGAGACTAAATACTTGCTTCAGTGTTGTGGCTATGGTCAGACTCAGAAAAACTTTCCAATGCCCTTCTTTTAGAATTGCTTTCCATGTATTCTTTTGGAAAGCCTTCCTCCTGACAAACCTTTGACTCCGTAAGGGTGAATTAGATATTCAGAAATTACCAAATGAGCTTTGGGAAATCAAGTCTGACCTAGAAAGTCTGGGTGACAAGGCTGGGTTCAAACTAGAGTGTGACCCCAGGTTCTGTGGCTCTCAGTCTTGACAGTTTGCCTGGGAAACTGCTCCCTCCCCTTGACAAAGCACACCAGACCCAGCACCTGTGGTACCACCACCTCTGCCATCTATACCTGTTTTCTTTCCCCTGTTAAACAGGAATAGAGATCATTGGTTTTCAGAATTAAGGAAACTCTCTGGTTTATATGTTGAAAGAAAGAAAAAAGGAGTGTCATTACTTTGTCTCTTCTGGTTACTTTTGGTGGCCACAGCATTTCACAACTATGGCAGCTGCTCTGATTGAGGTAAATACATCTGTTCCAAACCCCATTCTGTAATTCTACTCCTTCTCAGCTTCCTGGGCTGGAGGGGGAAGATGTGAGATTTCTCAGCCCTGTTATGTGACTGATGCCCTGTGGTTCTAAAGTAAGATGAGATGTTAGTCTTCCTATCAAGTGCAGAGCTCAGAGGATTGGTGGCAGTAGGAAAAGCTCCCCAGGGTTCTGGCTGGAAGGACCCTGAGAACAAATAATCCAGGAAACCCGGGGATGGCTCCATATCAGCAACTGTTATCTTTTTCTTTTCTTCCTTGCTTTTTTTCACCCAAGCAGTGAGGTAATAGAGAATTAAGGGGTTATTTCCAGTGAAGCTGAGAAAGCAAAGGAGCTGGCGTGTTTGTATACAATAAGACTTTGGAAATCGTGAGTTACTAATGACAACTTCCATTGTGACCTAAGTGGCATTTCCTTGGAGAAGAATGAAAGGTCGGACGTCACAATGTTGTCCCATGCACACTCTGTGAAGACTGGTTGAATTCCACACTGATGGCTTTGAAGGCTCTGGAGGACATTCTGGCTTCCATAAGAACGCAGAGCATTTGCTTTGTATTGGTGTTGAACTGAGACAGGGGCAGCGTGGGAAGCATTAAGACCACATTTGCTCTTACCCTTTCTCCTCCCTGCAGCCAGTCTTTTGGGATGTTGGAATTTTCCTTTTCCCCTTCTTGGGAGTCTAAAAATAGAGAAAGAGCCTAGCTCTTTCCCAAACATCACACCTGCCTTCCCGAGGGGGCAAGTCCCAGAGCACACAGGGCTCATGGTGTGAATGACTGGGGACCCCTGGTAAGAATCAGTCCAGTGGAAAAGTAACAGATCAAGCAGTTGGGCCAGGAATACCAGCCATGCCTTCAGTGTTAAGTATCATTTCTACCTGGCTCAGGAGTCCCTGGGATAAGCCCTCTGTGGGAAAGGGGGACCTGTAAAAAAGAGGGTCCCAGCCCTCATTCTGAGACTATTCAGCAGAAGGTCATGGTTGTGAACCTCATGTCTGAATTCAAAGCCCTCCAGTAGAGTCCCCAAAGGTTATTTTCCCAAGTTATCAATGGATGACTGTAGGACTTTTCAAGCCTGCTTGTGCTGGCCCTGTGTTCCCTGCTACTTCTTGTGGGCAATGGGAGAGCACATGGTACTCAGCGAGCAGTCCATGGCACTCTGGGCACAGGGTGCTCTAGGGGGACCCTGAGATTCCCATGCTCAGGGACCCACAACACAGCTTACAAGGGCTTGAACTTGCACTCAGGGTTTGGAGGTGCAAGCTGAGGAAGAAGGCACATCTCCTTGGCTCCCTGGGTCAGAGCACCTGAGTCCAAGAGGTGAGAATGACCTTCTAGGATGGGGTTGGCAAATTATTTTCATAAATGAAGTTTAATGAAGTCTGGGCACGCCTGTTTGCTTCCATATTGTCTATGGCTTTCCACATAATATGATGACAGAGTTGAGTTGCAGCATAGACTGTGTGACCCTCAAAGCCTAAAATATTTGCTATCTGGCCCCTATCTGGCTTTGGTTTCTGGTAGCAAAGCTTACCAGATTCAGCTCTAGGAGGTCTGTGGGGGCTGTTTTGTCCTTTTATAGCTGCATACCCAGAAGTAGACAGGGTGACACAGTTAAATAAAGTATTGGAAGGCTTTGGCAGGCTGGAATGCAACACACGCAGCCAGCATCTTTAATCCTGTTCCTAGAGAAGGAGCTTCCCAGGGGCTGCAGAGTCCAGGGGAGCCAGGTCACCTCTCCCATCCATCACTGCCCACACATTCGTGCTATTACAGCATGCAAAAACTGCCCTGATGCCCCAGCTTGGTGAAATGTTAACCCACAGAGCACCATGGTTCATCCCCAACAGGGCATTGGCTGGTTCTTGGGCCTGTTGGCTTAGAAGAATATCAGGCTAACTTGTGGGATTGCAGACTCTTATCCTCACCTCTTGTCTCCTACCCCAGTCTTGCTTTCTAAATGATACGTTTGGAGCTGAGACAAGGCCCACCCGCCAGATCTAACTGAAACTTTCGTGTGTCTCTCAGAGAGGCTCCTCTGGAGACAAAAGCCTTCTTTATCAGGCCCCAGTCCCCTCTGGGGATGGGACATTGTTTTTCTTGCAGTTTGGAACCAGTGTGTTAGCCAGATGGCTTTACCTCCTGTCTAAAACAAGGTGTGCATGCGATTCAGAGGCAGTCATTACCTCCTGCCTTGTTTTAATTGCTGTCTTGTTTTGTCTAGACCAAGCCACTGCTGTATGAAGCTGGCTGATGTATACTGGGAAGTGCGTTCTGAGGACCTAAGGACCTGCTACCCAGAGAGTAGGGGGGTTGAGAGGCAACCCCCATCCCTAAGTTATCTTAGTTTCCCCACTTTGCTTCACATTTTTGCTTGTTTCCCCAATCTTAGAACAGGTACACTTTTGTTTGTCGGGCAAAGTGTTTCTTGGGTGCTTTCCTGGAGGGAAAGCTGACAGCTCCCCCATGGAGGAGGGGTCACAATTAGATCCTGGCACTGGGTGCCCTGCATACACTTCAAACCCAGAACCTGGCTTGAGGAGAGACACAGAATATAAAAGTTGGGTGCTTCCCAAGAGTAGAAGCTGGCTGTTCTTCCTGGAGCCATACAGTGCAGAGTACACAGACCCATGTAATGATGAGGTCATGAGGATGATGGCGGTGACGATAGTACCTCCCATTTGGAGCACAGTGTTTTGACCCTGCCTGCACATTAGAATTTCCTTGAGAGTTTAAAAAAATACCTTTATCAGAACTCCGTCCCCCCACCAATTATTTTAGAACTCTCACAGCGAGGCTCTGACATTGGTGTTTTGGACAAGTACCTCAGAATATTCTAGTGTGCAGCCAGAGGTGAGAATCACCAGGTGTGTTTCGAAGCCTGTGATTACAAATAGCTACTTATTTAACCCTCATGACAGTGCAGAGAGTTGGGCGCTAGAGTACCCCTTTCTGTCCTGGAATGGAGTCCTCAGGAATTGGCCCAAGGCAAAGCCCTTCACAGCTCAGCCAGGTCTCCTGACTCCCAGTGCAGCGTGACTCCTGGTCCCTCCCACCTGGCATCCCAGAGAAAAGTTCCTGTGTGGGTCTCAGTGCTTCTGCATACCCTCAGCCATGCCCACTGTCTTCACATCTGTGTCTGCTCACAGTCCAACAGCCCAGGCCTGGCCATGTGCTTTTCCTCATTGGAGATTATTTCTCACTTGGATTCTTTCATGTTCTCTGCACTCATCCCTCCTTTACACACACCTGCTTCTTTTCAGTCAGCTTGTGGTAAAAAGCCCAAATGAGTTTTGTCTTCAGAAGTACAACTCAGAATCTATCACTCTAAGCAACTGCCTTCTGCAATCCCAGAAACCATTGCACTGGGCAGCCTTCCTCTTAGAATCCCACAGTCCATTGCTCTGACAGCTCTTCTTGTGAAATACATTGTGCGAGGCAACTCTCTTCACTGAATGCCCTTGGCTTGGCGCTGCGGGGGGAGGCAGCCATGTTTTACTATCCAGACTGGGGTCAGAAGAATGCCAGGGAGGTGAGTGAGGAAGGATTCCCAGCTTTGCCAACTACAGTGAGGTACTCTGAGGTTCATTTTATTTATGCAGCAGAAACCCAGATGTTGTTACCCATGACAGAGATACCAGTGGGGGCGATTTAGCTTCTAATCCTGGTTGGTCTGACTGGACTGGAATGGAGGACACTAGGATTTGTGCTAATGATAGCAGGATTTCACTGTGGGACCTCCTATAGATAGGGACCTTTGGCAAGGGTGATCTGAAGGACACTCTCTGAGGACAGTGTGGGCAGACACTACTGCTTAGAACTGGATTTTAAAGAAGAATGAAGCAATGCTTAAAGAAACTTATGTGGCTCCAGCCTCTTTGTTATGCTGAACTGAGTTTGAATTCTGACCCCACTGCTTATTAACTGTGTGGCTTTGGATAAGTTACCTAATGTCCCTCAGACTAAATTTCTGTCTTGAAATTGGAGATAGTAGTCATTCTTACCCTAGAGGGAGAATTAATGAGATAATCGAGGTGGAGACATTAGCATAGTGCCGGTGGTGTAGTAAGTGCAGGCTATTGTTCCTGTTGTCGTTTCATTTACCAGATTAAGGGGGAAGAAACGTTATGGGCATGGGCATCATCTAAGGGTGAGGATTTGCCTGGGTTCCACTGGGGCTTTTCTCTTATGAATAGGGAGGCCCTCTTCTTTCCCCCTTTTTCTTACTTGCCCGGTGCTGCTATGGAGAAAGGTTGAGCCTAACTGCTAAGGAACCTGGCCCATTTTTATTTCTGTACTCTGCCATCATCTTGCATTTTAAGTAGAACACTTCCTGTAGCATGTTCCCAAGAGCTCTGCAGTGTGGTCTGGGCATCAATTAAGAGACAAGAAGAAGACTGAGCTGGCAGCAGTAGTTTCCTGCAGATACATGTGTGAACCCAGACAGACAGATGTGTAGATAATCAGTAGAGATACCATGTCCGGCTCAGGTGAGATGCTGGTAAAGGGAAAGGAGGATGGACAAGGATTGCAGAGAAAGCTGCAGATATCCTACTCTTGGGCTAAAAGACACATTCTCATTGCCTTGAGTCGATGGGATCGTGGCTCCATTCTGAACCTCTTTGGAAAGTGACAAATGCAGACACAGTATGCTTCTCGGTGACCTTTATTGCTCCAAAGCTGCTAGTATGCAGATCTCCAAGTCAAGGTGTCCTGAGCTAGTATCCCTGAAAATAATTAGCAGGTGGCTCAGAGGCTGTGTCTGGCAGATGTGTGCCCTGGAGGGCTGTGGGGTGAGTGTGAGCACCTGGGCATTGTGGGTGTCTTAGGAGTCGTTCGGGATATGGGAGCATCCTCATTGAGCCACACGGGAATGGAGTCCTGAGGAACCCAGTTGGGGAGCAGATCCAAGGCCCCAGAAGTAGTTAAGATCCTCCTAATCCTTGGATCTGTGGTACCTACCCAGGATTATCCAAGGAAGCCCACCTGTGGTCCTGATCTTTCTGTCCAAGCACTGACCATACTGGCTTCAGTTTTTGCCTTGGTTCTGCTTGTGCTTTGCTGCTCATGGTTTATTGGCTCAATCATACCTTTCTCCTTGTTTCAGAAGTTCCGGGTAGATATGCCTGGCTCGGGCAGTGCCTTCATCCCCACCATCAACGCCATCACCACCAGCCAGGACCTGCAGTGGATGGTGCAGCCCACAGTGATCACCTCCATGTCCAACCCCTACCCCCGCTCGCACCCCTACAGCCCCCTGCCGGGCCTGGCTTCTGTTCCTGGACACATGGCCCTCCCAAGACCGGGAGTGATCAAGACCATTGGCACCACCGTGGGCCGCAGGAGGCGAGATGAGCAGGTACAGCTGAGGCCAGCAGAAAGGAGCCATGTTAACACTGTCACCTGTGGGGCTTTATAAGCACAGAATGTTTTTCTGCAGACTGCTGGGGAGCAGGGTTAATGTTCTGGATGCACTGGGGAGGCCAGGGAGCCAGACAATGAGGGGAGACAAGGCAATGCCTCTGTCAGAGGTAGAGCTGCGGTCCGAGTCAGGCTTGGCTTTGTCATCTCACCCACATCCCTCAGAAGAATCTGTTTCCTCAGCTTCAAAATGGGGACAATGGTTTCTGCTAGCTGGTACGTAATGCTCTAAGGAGATCACGTGTGGGAAAGCACACCGTAGGTAGAAAATGTCAGTGGATAGGAAGTGCCGTCCTGACTGCCTGTAGCAGCATCCTGCTCTGAGCCTTGGCAGAGACCACAGAATGAGCACCACTGCGCCATGGCTGTGAGCTGTTTTGCAGTGGCCCTTAGCTGTTTCCCAGTGTCTGGAGCAGGCCAGGCACCCAGTGGACCACCCACAGAGTCATACTCAGGGCTGGTACTAACCACATGACTTCCCGATCGTCCTCAGTGTCCTAGGCCTTTGACTCAAAGCAGCAGCCCATTTCAGGTTTCTGGAAATGTTCTGTATGTCCCAGAAATATGGTGACTCTGGGTGAGCCCTTGGGAGCTGTCCGGCTGCTTTAGCTGATGAGAGGGCCCTCAGCTTTGAAAGAGGGCTTACTTGGCAGGGAAGGCAGTCAGAAAATGGCAAGGCCTGTGCTTTTTAGGAAGCATCTGCAAATATTCAGAAGTCCTGTCATCTGCATCTGCAGTGAGCCAAGGTGGCACTGAACCCCATGGTTCCTGAAAGAAAAATCAGAACCACGCGTGATTCCTGAAAGCAGGAGCTGAGGCCTTCAAAGGGCTCCATCTGCCCTCCTTGCACATGATGCAGCCAAGGATAGGCCCATCTGGCTGTGCTCACTGGCTGAGTGAGTGGGCAAGTCTTGACAGCTCTGAGCCAGTTCACTGGACTCCCTTGACGTGCTCTTCCTGCAGGCCCATGCCACTATGAGCCTTGGAAAGGCAAATACTTTAGCAGTGATCCCCCTTGTTCAAATGAAAGTGAACCTGGAAAACTACTCCAGTTCCAGCACGGGAACCCCTCTCCCTTCTAAACCAACCATTCTACTTTAGGACCCCCAGGGGCCACCACATGCCGGTACAGGACCTTTAAATATGGTTCCTTGTGGGTAATGGTGGATCCAGGGACAGTAAGATGCTTAGAATTACAGGGATAACCAGTTCAAGGAACCAGATGCTTTTTTGGAAGTGCTGCTCCTCTGGGAACAAAGCTGGGCCTTGTATCCAGTACCTGTTAATGGCAGGGCCATAGTGCAAGGCCCATGGGGAGGTACATAGTAATAAATAGATCTAATGGTTGCATGTTGGGCCTCTGCCGCTGGGGTAGGGGCGACCCTGCCCCTAACCATTGCTTTCCATAGTTGCAGTTATAAATATTGCAGTAGCAGTGAACATAATGTCCTTTGTAAATAAGTTTCCTACAGAGGGTCTCAGGTGCAAAGCCCTATGGTCACTGATGAACCGGATTCTCCCTGGGTATAAATGACATCGTGCAACAGCGAGGCTTGAGAGGAACTCTTTTTTGGCTAGCAGGACAGCAGAACAAGATGTGCTCTGATCACTCTTCATTTTCTGCTGGGCCCACCTCATGCCACTTTTAGACATTTCTATCTCAAAGGGGCTTGGGAAACATCTTTTGCCATTTTCTCTCTGTATATCATCCATAAACAAGTGGCGGCCCAGAAAGGAGAAAGGCACTGTCCAGAGTTACACAGTGAGTTAGTAGCAAAGGCGGGACTGGAATCCACCAATTTGACCTTCAGCCCTGAGTTTTTTTCCCACCATGCCTCCTAGCTGTGCCCTAAGACAATCTGCATGGAGAATTCCCTTCCTCTTTTGAGAGGAAGGGAGAGAACCAGGAGAATTTCCTCCCATATCAGTTAGGAACTCACAGTCAAAGCCCTGGGAAAACCTGGGCCTAGAACTCGAGCACTTTGATTCCTAGCCTGGGGGTCTTTTCTCTGAGGCTTCTGTCTGCCCCAACTTCCCCCACCTGTTACCAGGAGCCATCCTGGGGCCTCACGGCCCTCTGGAGCTTGCCCAGGTGAGGTGACTGTGACCAGGCAGGGACGGGAGGGTGTGTGTGGCTTGAGGGCGGGTCTGTGGCGGTGCTGACACACTCAAGCTGTAACCATGTTGATCGCACCACCCCTGAACACTTCTTATGTCAACAGCTTCCATAAGTTGTTGTACCTCACCAAACAGGGAAGAGACTTCTGAGACCCAAAGTCCTCTGGGAGAAGGAAGGCTGGAAGTGGACCAAGGCCAGCCCTTCCTTTGTTCTTTTCTGCCCCTAGCAGTGAGAGCTCTACAGGCTTGCTGGGCCTTCATTAGGACCCTAGGCTGTTTTGGAACTAGCCCTGTTGGGCTCAGATCAAGACAGGTTTAAGGACAGCAAGTGTTCAGGACTTTGGCCCAGTGGCCTTGTGACTTCAGCCAGGTAGAGAGTCACGGGTTGTCCTTTTTGATACTGTGCCCTGCTTTGCTGGTCAAGATATCACAGCAACAGACTGCCAGGGTTGCAAGGAGCATTCTTGGACTGTGACTCGGGCTTAACTGCTACAGTGGCCCTTGCCCTCACGGGGTGGCCAGCAGTGGGGGCAGCATCCCTCCATGGAAGTATCTTCCCTCCCCAAGAGTGTCTTCAGCTTTCCCCCAATGTGTCCCTTGAGGGTAAGGCCAGGTCTTGTTCCTCTTGGAATATTCTAAGTCCCTTGTAGCACTGGACACACAGAAGGTGTGCACTTTCTGCGTTGGCCTCAGCCATCTTCTTGGGTCACCTGTGCTGCAGAGGAGCCTTGGGGTCACATCTCTGGCAAGCTTGTATCTGAGCAGAGCCCTGGCCTCACTTAGTAGAGTGGAGTTTTTGCCTTCTGGCCTGACTTGCGATTCTCTAACCACCCTCCTTGTGAGGAGCTAGATCCTGAGCTCTGCAGAGGGCTTTCCTTTGATTTACAGATCTGTCTCAAGACTCTGGAACGGTGCCTTGCTATGGAAGGTGCTGACTGGTTGAATAAGTGGAAAGGGTGGGCAGCAGGACCTGGCAGGCTTGGGTGCTCCTCCTTCTGCATGTCTGGTCCAGCTGAGGACTAGGCCAGGCTCCTCAGGGCTGGCCTCTGAGCAGCTGGCATTTGGGCTGGCAAAGGTGTCAGGAGGAGGCTGGTATCCTTGGCCCTCCCTCTGGCAACAGACTGTTTCCCCCAGGCGGATCTTGCCTATGTGGGGACTCCTGGCCCAGCTGCTTACCCAAATGGGGCTAATGAGGCTTGCAGAGCTGGCAAAGTGTTGGGGACGAGTAATTAGCCAGGGTTTGGAGGAAGCTGCTGCAGTGGGTGGGGTCAGGCCTAGCTCGCTGGAGGGGGCTCCTCTCTGGCCTGGGCTTTGAATCAGAGCTGACATGACACATGCTGCCAGGCCACTGAGTCCCTGCCGCTTTGCTGCCTTGTTCTCCCTTTAAACACACGACATCACCTTCCAGGACAAATTCGGCAACAGGCACCATCCAGGCAGTGAGACGGTGGTGACTGCAGGTTCTGGGACCTCTGCGCCTGGCCACACTCCTTGCCCTCCTCCTGCCCTTCCCCAGTTCCAGAAGGGCTGATTGTCTTACTTGCAATAGGGTTTTTAAAAATGCTTGACCCGTTCACCTTGTCCTAATCATGATTCTTGACCTGGGCCTCTAGCTGTCTCCTGAAGAGGAAGAGAAGCGTCGAATCCGGAGGGAGAGGAACAAGCTGGCTGCCGCCAAGTGCCGGAACCGACGCCGGGAGCTGACGGAGAAGCTGCAGGCGGTGAGGAGCTCTGTGAGGGTGGGAGCACGCGGAGTGGCTGCAGGAGGGCCTAGGGCTCTTTCTGCTCAAGTGCCCTGTGGATGAATCAGCGGAGAAGGACATTCCTGCCTTTGAGCACAAGGGGATGAAAGAGACAGGGTGGCCAGGCCTCTGCCACTAGGCTGGGCCTGGACAAAAGACCTGGATGGCCTTGGTAGGCTGGCCTCTGTTGTCACGCAGTGCTGAGTATTCTCTGCTCTCAGACCTGCTGGGGCCCCTGGGCGTGAAGGCATAGAGGGTGTCCGTATTCCTGGTTCCCGGGAGCCAAGCCAGATCCAGACCACTCCGCCAGGGCTGTTTCCTGAGGCTCCAGCGGCCCCCATTCTTTGCTGGCAGTGGTGGCCCAGCCCTGGCGTAGGGCTCTGGTTGGAGTGGGGTGTGGGTGGGGAGTCCCATTGTTGACAGATAATGTACCAGCCGATTTGCATTTTCTTGGGGTTTCTCACCGCCTGTGTTGGTGGCAGGGTTCCCCACGTCTACCATGAGCATTGGCACCTCATGCTGCCCTTCTGAGTCACTCTCTCATGTTCCCTAATTGCCCAGACCCGGGGGCCCATGGCCCTGCCCCTCCCTTTAGTAAACTTGACTTGACCAAAGTCACATAACTCCCGCCAGCATCTGGCCCTTCAGGGAGGGCCATGTGCTGTGTGAGGAAGCCCAAAGCCAGGGCCTGCTCTCTTGGGGAGAATGTTTTCAAAGTGGGGAGATCAGAGAGATGGTCAGGGGTCCTCACAGTGCCTGGCCAGGGTGGGGCTTTGGGGTACCCTCCTGGTACCATTCCTCATTCCATCCTGAAAGCCTGCTCTCAGGCCCTGAATGTGTACTGTGTGTTCCCATGATGCCCACAGTCATGCCCCATGGAGATGTCAGAGCCAGGGAGGATGGCTGGAATTCTCCCTCTTGGATGAAGGGGGCGTCTCGAGAACCTCCACATCACAGCCCTGCCCACTGCTAACCTTCCCGGCTGGGCACTTCAGGAGGCGTCTCTTACCGCCAGCCCTAGACGGGCCCTCCCCCAGGTCCTTCTGCCTTCCTGCCTCCTCCCAGAAGCCTCACACCCTGCACCCCTGCCTCCCCCAGTCCTGACCCAGCCACCCAGGCCCCTGAGCCACATCCTCCACAGGAAGCCTCTCACAAGTTCATGACGTTTGTCAGACCCTTGAGACAGACGGAAACTTTTTTACCCCAGAATATGCTAAGCTCTGCTGAATGAAACTCTTGCCTGTATCTGCTATCTCCTCATTCATGAACAGGAATCTGAGTGAGGGAAAAAGCGGGGAGGAGGCTGGTGACTCACACCTCTCCCCTCCCACAGCCGCCCCTTCCAGGTGCACTCGTGGGAAAGGGGAGGTTGAGGTCTTTGCGGGGCGACCCACCAAGCAGGCTGTCAGGTGCCCTGATTGTCTCCCTGTGGCTGCACTGAGCGTGCTCCCAGTTCTGTGAGTCCAGAGACAGGGGCTTCGGAAACTGCAGCGGCCATGGGAGGATCCCACAGGGATTGGCTGAGCACTTACTTCCAGCTGGGCACTGTCCCAGTGCTGGGGATAGAAGAGCATGCGTGACTGAGTCTCCACCAGCGCACAGCGTCAGGTTCAGGGCCTGTGTCCACAGGGCGACTGGCAGGGGGCTGAGGAGGAGTGACTGGGCGGGGCTGCATTTGGGGGTGCCTTTTGTGCTTCCTTCTCCATGTAAGCCTCTGTTACTCCTGGGGAGCCAGGGGCGGTAGAATGTGGACTCTGACTATGAATTCAGACACAAACCTGGACTGCCCTGCCTGCTAGCTCTGTGACTCTGGGTAAATTGTTAAACCTCTTTGTACCTCAGTTTCTTCACCTGCGAAAATGGGTTGTTGATAACATCTGCTTTCAAAAGCTTCTGGAGGACTGAAGGAAGTGATCTGTGAAATGCTTATTAGTGCAATGTCTGGCACACAGTAAGTGCCCAGTTACAGCAGCTACGATTATTTCACCTCTTCCAAGCTGACTTTCCTCCTTTGGAAATCAAAGGAGTCGTGAGCCACCACATGACTCAGAACCGGTCAGGTCCGTGGCCAGCGGTGTGAGCTGGCTGCTGGCCCTGTAGGTCATCTGAGGACCTTGCTGCTTTTCCCTTTCTCACCTAGACTGGCACTGTCCCCCAGCGGGTCCTTGGAAGGCTGCCGTCTCTTACATCCCTCTTTCCCATGCAGGAGACAGAGGAGCTGGAGGAGGAGAAATCAGGCCTGCAGAAAGAGATTGCTGAGTTGCAGAAAGAGAAGGAGAAGCTGGAGTTCATGTTGGTGGCTCATGGTCCTGTGTGCAAAATTAGCCCTGAGGAGCGCCGATCACCCCCGGCCCCTGGGCTCCAGCCCTTGCGCAGTGGGGGCAGCGCAGTGGGCGCCGTGGTGGTGAAACAGGAGCCCCTGGAGGAGGATAGCCCCTCGTCCTCCTCAGCAGTGCTGGACAAGGCCCAGCGCTCCGTCATCAAGCCCATCAGCATTGCTGGGGGCTTCTATGGGGAGGAGCCCCTGCACACCCCCATCGTGGTGACCTCCACGCCTGCCATCACTCCAGGCACCTCGAACCTCGTCTTCACCTACCCCAGTGTCCTGGAGCAGGAGTCGCCCGCGTCACCCTCTGAGTCCTGCTCCAAGGCTCATCGCAGAAGCAGTAGCAGCGGGGACCAGTCATCAGACTCCTTGAACTCCCCCACCCTGCTGGCTCTGTAACCCCACACTCCTTCCAGCTCTGGAGGGGTCCTCATCACTGCCTCTTTCCCAGGGACCAGCACGTTCAAGCCTCTAGGGCCGTGAGGGCAAGAGTGGGGCCTGCTAGGGAGTTTCCAGGCTCTGGGGGACCTGGAAGTGGGACTTGACAGTGAGGTGTTAGAGGACTTCGTTGATCTCTTGGAAGCCCCAGGACCTTCTCTTCTCCACCGTTCATCTTGGAAGCAAATCCTCTTTCTTGAAAAGCCATGGAGAACTTGGCTTGGTGGCTTCTGAAGAGCCTGGAGCTGGCCTGAACATTTCTTGTCCCTTTGTCATGCTGTTGTCTCTGGAGTGATGGTGTCCTTCCCTGCCCCACCAAGCATGCTCAGTGCCTTTGGTTTCATCTCTCCTTGACTTGCCCCATCCTTCCCCAGTGTTGGTTTTACTCCTTGATTTTTATCAAATTCGCCATGACATTTCATCGGGGTAATCTGGATATTAAAACTCTTCATTTCTGGAGATGAGGCAGCAGGTGACTCTTCTGCTGGGGCTGACTTGTCCAGAAGGGGACAAAGTGCAATACAGAACCTTCTCTCCTTGACACTCCCGAGGGCACTGCCATCTCCAGAACCACCAGCAGAGTTCTCTGAGCTCCCTAGGAAATGCCACCCTCACCAAGAGGCCTGAAGGACCCTTCCTCCTCACCCTCAGAGACAGCTTTCGGAGGATCGACGTGGCTAGAAGAAAGGGTGTGAGATGGCGGGCACAGCTTGGGTGTGCCAAGTGCCTAATTACCAGGCCAGAAGTAGTGCCAACAAAGCCACATGGGTGTCCCAGACAGCTTCCCTTCCCCTGGTGTCTTGAGCAGGGCGTCTCCTGTAATTACTGCCTCACCATTCTGCCCCTGGACCCTTCTCTCCAGACTGGGGAGGCGTCTCTCCCTTGGAACCACACATCACTCCGGGCCCTGCTGGCCTCCACCCTTCCCTGGCTCTCAGAGTGACGCCACCCACGGAGATTTAATGAGCGTGGGCCTGGACCCTGCCCAGATTGCAGCAGGTGGCTCCTCCCCAAGCCTCAGAGGATGGAAGGGCCCAGGACAGGGCTGGGAGATGGGAGGCTGTCCCTGGGGTGGTGTCAGTAGTGGCAGCAGCCTGGTACCCAGTCTGCCCCGCCTGACCTGGCCACGCGTATCTCAGTGAAGTGCTATGTCCTGTCTGGCATCTGTAGTCATCGCCACCTGATTGAGGAATGAATGCTGTCTCTTCATAGCCCCTGCCCCCGCCCCAGGGTGCCCTTCTGGCCCTGTTAATAAGCTGCACACAGCTGGCCACATGCTGGGGCTTGGAGCTTATGCACCACTCAGGCTGGCTGTTGAATCTTTCCATCTGCTGAAATAAGAGCTAGAATGCGTAGCTTCCCACTGCAGGAGAGCTGCCCTCTTCTCCTGGGTCTCCCCACCCCCAGTAGGAGCACAACTCGTGGGGCCCTGTCTCCCAGCCCCAGCCCTTCCTCCCCAGAACATGTTGACTCCTGTCCTGGGAAGTGGCTTCTCATCCCGCTCCCTCCGCAGGGCTAGTGCTCTGAGGGAGAATCCATTGGTGATCCAGCTCTAGAGATCATTGTCCACCCATTTAAAATGGTATGGATGCTATTTAAATCTAGCCCAGTGGCATTTAAATTTCCAACTCTGGAGAGAGCAGAGATGGCTTCTCAGACCTGTTCCTTTCACATCCCAAAGCATGCACTAAAAAGGAGGGAAGAGCCATATGCTGGAAATACCCAACCCAACAGGATTGGAAGAGACGTGTGCAAGGGCCAGCCACCTAGAGAGAGGAGAGGAAAAGAGAAAAGATTTTGTTCATACTACTTTGGACACATTCTTTCCTGTGTTCCCTGGCAGCCTTCTGGTTTCCAGCGCCTCTGGGAGGGGCACTCCTAAGAAGCTCGGCCAACTGGCTTTCTGATCTCAGATTAATCAAGGAAGCCAAAGACAGCCAGGAGTAGCAGGATATGGGCAAAGAAAATGGGGTGCTTTGAGCTTAGAAAGGCTTCATCATCTCAAGTGGTATTTGTAGCCAGGTGGGAGTTACTTGTGCATATGGCTATATCTTAAATGAAGCTATTTTCTGGTCCTTTCTTTCTAAAAGCCCCTTTTTGTCCCACTCTGTGCTGTGTGGATTCACATGCAGGTCACACTCTATGACCTGGAGCCACGCTGGACATTCCTAAGCTAGAATTTGGCTTCGGTTCAGATTTCAAGCTCTGCTGGTGTTGGAACCAGCCAGCCCTCGGGACTTAAGAGGCCTCTGACTTGTGGCCCTTCACGGACCTCTTGCTTTTTATCCTAGGAGGATGTTTGGCTTCCCCAGAGCTGGAGGTTATTTGGGGAATGCTGAATATTCACACCTGAGTCATGAGCGCACCCTCAGTTCTCCTCCTGGCTTGCTCTCCAAGTTCACTCACATACCCAGCCTTGCTCCAGGATCATCAGACGCCTGGCCTGCTGCTCCCTCCTCCACGGTTCCGGCTACGGGAACAGCTGTAGTGGGGATTCCTTTGTGCTTGGGCAAAGAACTACTGTGCTTCCCTGTGAACTCAGCCACAAGGCAGCTGTATGGACTCCAGCTGGGCTGCACGCAGCTCTGGGACACACATCGCAGGCACTCCTCGATTGTCTAGTATGAAACACACTCCTCGTGGCCACCTGGCTGGCCTCTCTGGGAACAGTCCTCCCCGTGGCTGGGTGGCTGGGGACAGCTACTGACCCAGGAAAGAGAGCAGATCCCAGGTGATGCTTAGGAAATTTCCAGAGCCAACTCCAGTGGAGAATTCCCTGGGGGTGGAAGTTGTTGTGGAAGAGTCATCATTCTGTCTGTTGGGAGACCAGCTGTTCCCACTGTGGCCAGTCACACAAGCATCTCAAAGCCAAGAGCCATCAGGGGCTGCTGCTTTTCTTAGCTTTTGGGGAAAGGAGTCTGTCTCTCTTCCCACTTGACTCCAAGTGTCCTGAGGGGTCCAACCTGTCTGGAACACAGGAGCTAGTTTCTCCCTTTTCCGTAATGGACCAACAGTGCTCCTTACAATCTCTTGATTTCCTTCCCTGATCAGACATCCACGTGGCCCCTTAAGAAGGAAAAGAATAAGCACCTACTATGTGCCAGGCACTGTTAGGCACTTTCATATTTATCCCCTTTAGGATGAGATTAAGGGATAAGGGAATCCCCTTATTAAAGACCCCCAAGTAGTGGCTAAATAAAAACACTTGGAGGTGAGAAGGTCTTTCTCCAAAGACCCGAGGTGAGATTGCCTTCAGTCTGAAGTTTGTTCTCAAAGACCCCTATGGTATCTGCCCTCCTCCTTGTGTCCAGCCTGTGCTCCTTTGTGCTCCTCAGGTGGCTGGAGGGGTGACCCGAGTCCTTATAGAATTGTGGACCAATAGGATATTGGTGTGTATAACTTTCTTTTTAAACTTAAGTAAAGGGGTCTTGCTATGTTCTGCTTGTTGAGTCTTCTTGGCATTCATCCTAAAAGCCAGCATCTCACTATTTATTGGCAGGTGTGTGTGTGTGTGTGTGTACGTGTGTACGTGTGTGCACGCATATGTGTGTATTTCTAAGTGTGCTTGTGTCTTGCAGCTTTTTAGAAGGAAACCCAGTCACCCCACTACTAATTTGGCATCTTCTCATGCTTCTTGTGTTTTTGGCCATGTGTTAACAAAGAGTTTGAATTTTCTAATGCTGACAACATGTTCAGGAGGGGTAGGGTCAGATTTTGACAGGGGGGCATGAGAAGGGAAGGGGGAAAATAAATTGACATTTATTTTATTATTTATTTTAAATGTTTACATCTTTGTGTTGTACCAAGCCTGAATAGAGACATAGCATTAAAATATTCAGTTCCTCTCTCTCTGTCTCTCTCTCACTCTCACTTTCTTTTTAAAAAATTTACAATAATTTTGCTTTTTCGTTTCCAAAGTGATTTGTGACATGTGCTGTATAAACTGTACAAAAAGGTTCTGTTTCTAAAGGTGGGTTGTCATTCCTCTGGGGACAGTGGCTGTCAAGAAATATACATTGTAAGAGAACACAGAGAAAGACCCTGCCCTGTTCCTCAAAAATGATGTGCTCTGCTATGATTAAAAAATTATTCCATTTATTTTAGTTTGTGGTTACTTGATTTTGAGGTGGAAAATATTTGACTTTGTATAAAGAGTAGGTATCAGGTGTCTTTTGCAGTGGGAGATGTATATATAGTATTTTGGTATATTGTGGAAACCCATGAGCTTTGTGCATTTGTATTTGAGATATGTTAATGATGTGGAGTGCAGTCTACTATTAGACCCTGTAGGCAAACAAGTTGTACAAGGTTTCTGTCACTCTGTGGGAACTTGATTACCTTTCTGGGCACCTTTTTTTTTTTTTTTCTTGATTTTTTAAAGTAATGAGAAATGGTCCTATCGGACCTCTTTTATTGCCCTTTCCAGGCAGGACTATGAGCCCAAAATCTTTGTATAGTTTTGAAAATTGAGGAGTAGCTCTGCTCAGAAGCATCCCTGGTGGTATCTGTTGTTGTTTTGTTCTGTTGTTTTACTGTATGTAACACAAGCCTACAGTATTTGCACTAAAGAAAGCTTGTTAGAAAAAGCTTGCTGCTATGGAAGAAAGAACATATTAAAACATTTTTCCCTCGCGGTATTTTTTTGTTGTTGTTGTTGTTAGCTTTTCCACTTTCCGTTGAGTAGCATTTTGTAGAATAAAATGAATTAAGATTGAACAGCCTCTGATGGTTGCTTTATTCCGTCTTTCCCCCACTCTCCTGCAGCTTCTCCTTTTCTTCTACTCTTCTTACCTTTGACCTTGTGGATAAGCAGTTCTCTCTCTTCCAGGAATGACATTCACTGGAAACTTTGTCTGCCACACTGTAAAGTGGATCACTTAGCGGGTATTAGAACCCCTCCCCCTAGTTTGCCTTTTTTATTCTTTCCCCCTTGACCTTCCAACCCATCCTCCTGGATTTCCCACTGCCCAAGGCCTAAGTCTCAGCAAGCTGCTGACTGCTGCCAAAACATGAGCCAATAAAAGTCTAAGGGTATTTTGTTGAAATAGGTTGATTCTAGAAATCCAGAAATCTTCAAAGAAGCGATTAAAGGTATTGCTAAGGTTGTCACAGTGGTCAGACAAGATCAAGTGCAGGAACGGGCTCTGAAGACAACTGAGGCATGCATGTAAGTGCGGTGACGGCGTCTCTAGACTTCCTTTCTGAAAGATGGCAGGTCGTTAGGTGTGAAATACTCAGAAATGTCAGCCCAGTTCCCATAATCCTGTAGACCAGGAAACCTGGGCTGACTGAAGAATATGTTTGGGGGTGTTGTTTCCTCGTAGGGTGGCAAACCAGTCATTAGTTAAAGCTTGTAGTGCACAGCAGCTGGCTGAGAATTAGTTGTGGAAATTACACACTTGCTCCAATGTGCTTTAGGCAAGCTTAGGGTGCGAACCTCATTCTCTGGAGAACCCCAGAGTCCTGTATGGGGAGCCGGGGAGGCCCTGAATCCTAGACCTATTCCCATTACCTCTTGACTGTTGAGGTTTTTTTGAGAGCCATTGAGCCTGAGTCTCCCTTTCTGCACCTGTGAAGGGGCAGGTAATGACAGCTTTGTAAGAGCATCCTCCTAGAAGTGGTGACAGTATCTCTTCTGTCCCTTTTGGGTCCACATGGTTCAGGGGACCAGTGCTGCTCAGACCTCTCAGTCCTGGATCTCACTGTGACTGCTCCTTGTCTGGGTGGACAAGGGAACGTGGACAGAGTCTGGCATGTTTCAGAGGTACCTATGCTCTCCTAAGCAACGGATGTGTTCACCCTTGTGAAGTAAGTGTCAGGGAGCAGATGCTTGGCTTCCGTGGGTGGTGGGATGATGCTGTCCTGAGAAGCATGTGCTCACATTTCTGGGTTGGCCACTTGCACCCAGGTGTGGGTTCCATATGTTGTCTGACTTTCAGTCACACTTTAGAGTCTACTTTATTTAAATTTCCACCTCTTTGTCTATATGGCAATTAGAGTGGTTACCGACTGCCAGACACTTATTAGATGGAATCATAAGCTTCTTTGTGCAGCTGTAAATGCCTTAAGAACATCCAGACAGCTGTTCAGTCTTTTATGGAAAAAAACTAGTAAAGAACCACTTCTTCTGGGTCCACTGGGGAGGTTTTGCAGTCACCTGTAAGTCTAGGCTGAATTGGTCCAAACCAGTTCCACCACCTGGGTTGATGGTAAACCCTTGATCTTGATCCCATTTCCAACAAATCTGGGGTAAGCAAAGTTCTCTCTCTTTTTGAATGTCTGGATGGGGGATTTCTGGGACAATCTTTTGTCGTTGTGTTCCAAGTGAACACAAGTTTATCTTAAGCTTGGGCTTTTGTTGTTGTTCAGTAGACCTGCTTCCATGTATGAGAAAAGGAATTTCTCTTGGAGCTGCCATTTTTCAGTACATTGAACAATGAGACCAAGTATGTGAAAGCACTGAGAAGATATGAAGGGCTAAAACCAGGAGGCTCTTAAGGTACTAAAACCCTTAGGCCTGGGCAATTTTATTGCAGTGCAACCATTGGCCTCTGGGCTTCAGAGCCATGTTGGAAATTAAGGGTGTGATTTTTCTGTTGGTTCTATGTGTTTGAAGGATGGATGAACGCTTGTCCAGGAGCAGCCTGGCCTTGTTGGCTGCTGGGCCCCACCAGGCCCCCAAACAGAGGCCTCAACCCAGAGGTGCACTAATGGCCTTGCCCCTGCCCTGTTCTTGCAGACAGAGATTCTTTTTCTTCCTGAAGAGACAACAGAAGGACTGCTTCCAACAAAGCTGTGAGCAGTCGGAACTGCTCCACTTGGCCTTCTTTACCATCAGACCTGCCTGGGATGGAGAGAAATTGTATGCTGCAACTCTGCCAGCTGGGCAGGATCCTCTTCCTCTCACTAAGTGAGGTCCCCAGTGGACAGATGCCATGGCCAAGCCTATCATGGTCTGAAAGGTTGATTCTGGAAAGTTCCACTCATTAAATAAAAAATCATTAAAATTTCCTTAGGCTCCACCTCTGGAACTAGAAGATCTTTAATCAAACTAAATACCTTAACAAGTACTTATAGTTGGGCTTGGGGGTGCACGCCTGTAATCCCAGCACTCAGAGGGCTGAGGCAGAAGGATTGCCATGAATTCAAGGCCAGTCTGGGCTATGTAGTGAGTTCATGGTCATCCTGGACTACATAGTGAAACCTTGTCCCAAAAAAATAAATAAAGTGAACAATTCTGCAACGTTTCGTATCTTCACAATATTGTGCAACCCCCTTGATCTGTTTCCTATTTTCATCACCATGAAAAGCAATCCTGTACCACTAAGTGTTAAGTCTTTATCATCCTTGTCCCCAGTCCCAGCTAACCACCCACCTGCCCCTATCTGTATGAATTCAAATTTACGTGGCATTTTTGAGAATCTCAATGATTCTATTTTTGAGCTTTAAAAAAAAATCATGAAAAGTTAGCAGAGAAAACTAACAGGTATTAATAGTATGATTCTTTCCTTATTTTCACTTCATACTTTTCTTGTCTTTTCATACATGGTCTCATGCGGTAGCTGGGTGTGTTGGAAAAATCTCATCTCCGGGAGAAATTCCTTTGCCCCTCCACAGTGGTGCGTCTGCTGCGCTGGCAGTACAATCACTACCTTGAACCAGTGCACAAGGCGTTCATTTGTTTCTCAAAGATGGAACAACTTGAAAAGACAGACTTTGTTCACCAAGGAAAACAGACACCCTTGTCATGTCACAAATATACGGACCACAGTTTAAAACTTAGTGTTTGGAGACTATTACTCTCCTAGTCTAACGGACAGAGGAAGAAAATCTCTCATTGGTTCACACATATTCTTGTGTCCCTACTAAGAGCATGGAATTGCAAAAGGCACACTATGGAACACAAATGAATAGGGAACTTTTTGTGCAAGTGTTGTGTAAGGTATCTCTTTGCTTCACTGTAAAGGGTTTCCATTGGGAAGAGCAAGAACTGTAAACTAGAAGCTGCCCTCAGGGAAGTCCAGGCTGGTGGGAATGGAAGGACAGGGGATACACACATTTTAGCCTGTGGCAGGTGGGGGGTTTCAGAGAAGACTCCATGGAGGAAAGGGCGTGGGGTTGGAGCTGGAAGGGTAAGCAGGATGACCTCAGAGGAGATGGAGCGGGTGTCCCTGGCCGAGGGAGCCACCTGAGCAGACTTGGGAGATGAAGGTGTGGATGGCTGTGGAGGTCGGGCTGAGTGTGTGCAGATTTGGGGGGAGGATGAACATAAGAAGCCATGACCTGGAGGGTCTTTTGAATGGCAGGCTTGAGTCCTTCTGTCATGCGCTGACGCCTATTTGTGCCAGGCACTGCCCTTAGACTGGGGAGGCAGAGGGAATGTGGAAGCCTTCATGCCCCCACCCTGGCCGTCCTCTCCTTGGGGGAGGATCAGTAACTACAAGTTCACTGAGTGATTCAGGGGAGAATGTTGTGAGTGCTGCAGGCACCACGGGGACCTTCCCAAATCTGGGGGACAGGGGTGAGTGGTAGAGCTTCCCAGAGCTGGTGTTATTTAAACCGAGACCCCAAAAGTCAGTGGAAACGGGAGCTTTACTTCAGGCCTTGGGAGTTGCCGAGGGTGCAGCTGGATGGCAGGTGACACAGCTGCTGTCACACTCTGCAAAGATGAACAACAGCAAGCGCTCAGGACAGGTAGGGAGGGCAGGAGGAAGCAGGGACGAGAGAGGCCCGACTGACGGACAGAGCTCCAGGCATGCAACGCGATGGCAAGAGGGTGCTCCTGGGGAGGCCGAGTCCAGGACATTTGGTTCCAGGAACAGAAACAGGGAGGCAAGAGGAGGAGCTGGGTGGGTGGGGAGGCCCAGGCCCTGAGTTCGGTTTTAGGCCTGTGACTTTGAGGAACCAGAGCAGGGGGTTGGCAGGGGTCCTGGGCTGAGGCAGGGCACAGGCAGGGCCGGAGGCCAGGATGAGGAATTTCAGAGAGCACCACACATCTTGCCGTTTGTGGCCACTCTCAGTTCGTGTTCTCAGCGGCCCTAGTCCTCAGCCTTGGTCTCCTGGCTAGTGTCTCTCTTCTTCCCCAGAAGGGCCACTCAGACTGCCTCTTCTCTCTCAGAGTGTCCCCCAGCCCCCACACTTTCCACAGATGATATCATCTTCCACTTCACTGAAGCGGGAGGCCATCACAGGGGATCTCCTCAATTTCCCATCAGCAGGCTGACAGACCTGTCAGCTTCTTTTCCTCTACTTCAGCAAGTCTTTCTGCTCTATCCAGCTCTGAGTCTCAACATGTTTCTTCTTCTCAGAGACCCCCTTTAACCATTTTCCTGCTCTTCTTATCTTGTTATTGATGCCTACCTGCCCTAAGCAGCAGTAAACAAGATCAAGTCTTCTCCATCTTGAAAAATGACAAAACCCCTCCCCCGATTTCAGCCTCACTGCCCAGTCTGGAGAGAGTTATCTTGGCTTGTGGTTCCTAGTTCCTCACCTCCCACTCCTCTCTCAACCCACAGAAGTCTAGCTCCCACCCCCACAGCCCTGACTGTCTGAATTTCCTTGCGATGAAATTTTGTAGACATATCTGAGACTTGGCCACCCCTAGCCTCTGGGTGCCATCAGCTCCCCTCATCCTGCCTTGACCCGCGTGGCTCCTTCAATCCCATGTCAATGCGTCACCACCAAGGCCTGTCCATGTCAAATGGACGGGTTCAGTTAGCCCCACTGCCACCTTCCCAGCAGAAGCCTGTCCTCTCTCATCTGGACAGCACCATCATCTCCAGCTCCGCTCTGCAGCTGAGACACCACACGGATTAAAAGGGTTGGCGGTCTATTTCTTATTGCTCCAGATTTTAGGGCCCTAAACCCAAAATAACATAAATCTCCTGTCTGTCAAAGCCTGTTGTAGAGGGTCATCAGCTATGATTAGGTTCAGCAAGAACCCAAATAGAGCCTCGAAAATATGTTCATGACCTACCTCTTGCTGTTGCAGGTTCTGGAACTCAGGGCTTGTTTTCGGATTTAGCTGTTAAAACTATGACAGCCCCCCCACCCCCGATTCAATATATTGTCCTTAAAACTTTGGCAGGCTTCCAATCTCTTTGCTTCTAGTTGGTTTCTTCTGCAGAAACCACAGCTAAAGATCTGGCGTAGACAACATTTTAAACCACTTAAGAACCCAGGATGGCTTGAGAAAGTTCATTTCAAACTCTTCCTATACCTAATGACACCAAGCCACCAAACTACCAAACTGACTTTGATGTGAAGATTATTTCCTCTCATGGCCCCGAAGGACCACTTCTTCCTCCCTCCCTCACCTAACTACCTCGGCTCTCTGAGATTTATCTGGGAGATGGAAGATAAGGATGTGCCTCTGACTTCCTCACCTGTATCCTCTGGATTAAACATCACAGTGTCTCCCCCACCCTTTTTTTCTTGACATAAAGCTTCATGATCAAAGTCTTCTTGTTGATGTCTTAAAGGGGATGCTTAAAGATATCCAGAACATTCTTTTTCTTTCAAGACTCTTGTCTGGTTGAAAACTTTTATTGTGAATGTCAGAAGTTAAGTATTATCTCTTCCTCTGTATTTTTGCTTTGATAATCCTAATTCAACTCCTTAGATAAGCAGATATTTGAGCTGACCAGGAATATCACATTGTACAGAAATGCAAAAGAGAAATTCAGTTAATCCTATTTTTTCAAAATAGGATCTGTTTACATAACTAAGGACTTCCTATTTTGCTCAGGGTAAGTCCACAATGTGTCAGATCCTTCTGGATCTGACTCCCCTGCTTATCTCCCCCGCCTCCTCTGATCCAGCTTGCGGCTTCAACTTTTCACAACCACCACCCTGGACTTTCTCAGTTCCCTCAACCTTCTCCACGTAGGACTTTCTCAAAAGCCGTAGTGTAGTCTGGAAAGCTTTTTGCCTCTCTCTTTAATTGACTGACTCATCTTCATTTCCCAGGTTTTGATTTAAAATTCACTCATTGTCTATGGGAGCATCACTGACCCATGGTATCCATCAGAGCATCCAGCATGCTTGTGATGATTGAATTAATTGTTTTTAATGAAGTCTGAAACCCTCCTGTTTCCAGGCAAGAGCAATGTCCATTCTGTCTCCCTGAGTTCTCCATAGGTCATCATGATTTCCAGTATGGATTAGGAAGATGAGTTTCTAAAATGCAATGCTGCCTAAAACCCTTCAGGGGCTCCCTTTTCTCCTCTAGATAAAGCTCATCTCCCTTTAGTAGCTTCCAAAGTCCTGCATGATCTCCCATCTGCCAGGCTCTCTCCTTCCACATTCATCTGGACTAAAACACCTCTCAGTCTATTAAAGGGGCTGAACTTCTTGTTTGTAAGTTTCCAAATATGCTGACCTAACTTTCCAGTATGGGCAACTCTTATTCATCATTTAGCTTTTAGCTGAGAAATGGATTTTTTTGTGTAACTGACTGATAGCCATGTGCATTCATCCCCATTCTAAGTTGTCAGGTACAGTGCTAAGTGCTGGAGTGGTGGGGTGGACGAGACACCCCCGGCCCCAGTCTCTGGCATGTTACTTTGCTGACTACTGGCACCCTCAGGCTGAGGTAGCTGCCTCTCTGGGTTGCCCTGGCCTCACACTGCCTTATTAAAGTTTAGTGACTATTTCTTTGTCTCAGTCCACCTGAGGGTCTATGAGCTGTTCGTTGAATGAATCTATGAACCTTTAAAGTATTCAGCTAGGAGTAATTAGAAGAAATAGTAAACGGCATAGCCTGGATGAGCTGGGGCACAGGTACCATAGGCAGGGGACATAAGACAAAGTGGAATGGGACAGGGAAGGGGACAGAAGCAGAAGGGACCCCTTCCTCCTTCAGGGAGTTACAGGAAGTGTGCTGGAAGAAAAGTACTAGGAACCAGACCCAAAAGGCCACATATAATATGATTTGATTGTTTTTATTACCAGAATAAATAAACTCAAAGAGACAAGAAGCAAATTGGTGACTGCCGTTGGCTGGGAAGAGCAAGGGGAAAGGGAGAGGGCTGCTTAAGGGTGTGGGGTTTTCTTTAGGGATGACAAAAATGTTTTGGAACTACGCAGAGGTGGTGGTTGCCCAACATTGTGGGTGTACTAAATGCTACCTCACTGTTCATTTAAAATGGTTTATGCTACGTGAACTGCACATTACAAAGAACAAGCAGAAGGAAAGATGAAGGGAAGGAGACAGGGAGGGAGGGAGGGACAGAAGGCAGGCAGGCCTTGGGGCTCCTTCTTTTCCTCCACAGTTCCAGGGACCCCTCAGAGTCTGGGGCTGGCTGGGGCTGCACTGATAGGAGAAGGGCCACTGGATGAGCCGGGCCACAGGTACGGTGGGCAGGGGAGCTCAGGTGAAGGGAATCTTGGATGTGGGATGTGGGCTCTGTGGGCTCTGAGAAGGAGCCTCGGGAGGGAGTTTCTGGCAAGGCTTGATGGGCACGGGAGGCCTCTGTGCTCTGAGCAGGAGAGAGCGCTCAAGTGCAGTGGGAAGTGAGTGTGTTTGTGTCTAGCCAAGGGGAAGTGTGGTCAAGTGGAAACCACCCAAAGAGCGGAGGTTTCAGGGCTCTGTTATCCCAGTTAACAGCTGTGTAATCTTAAGGAGCTAACTCTTCACCTCTGATTGAAGCCAAAGTGTCCTTCTTTGCTGGCGGGAATGCAGAACAGGCCAGCGGCTTTGGAAGATATGTGGTTGCTTGTGGCACTGAATTTACTATTACTGTATGATGCAGCAGTCTTACTCCATGATATTTACCAAGATAGCTGACAATTTGTCTGCACATTAGATGTTTAAACTTGATCATGTCACCTCGACTGATTTGGGATCTGCCTAGGGGGTTGGGGGAACACTGTTCTGGGTGTGTCTGGCTGGGTCATGGAGCTGTAACCTTGGGGTTTCTATCTTGTCCCTCATTGCCTTCGCTCTGGTGCTACTCCCCTACTCCGCTTCTTGGCTCCATGAACATGAAGGGCTTTGCTCTGCCACGCCCCTTCCACCATGATGTTTCTGGCTTGGAGCCAGCCAGCTATGGACTGAGCCTCCTGAAGCTGTGAGCTAATTAAACCTCTCCACTTTTTCTTTTTTTCTTCTTCTTTTTTCTCTTTTCCTTTAAATTGTGGGCATCAGGTACTGTGTCCTTGTAACAGGTAACTTGACTAATACAAACACAAACCTGCACCCAAGTTTTATATCAGCTTTATTCATAATTGCCAGAACTTTGAAGTAATTAAGATGTCCTTCAGTAGGTGATGGATAAATGAATTGTGGTTGATCCAAAGGAATATTATTCAGTGCTAAAAAGATATAAGTTATCAAAACCTGAAAAGACACATTTAACCCTTAAATGTTTATCACTAAATGAAAGAATTCAACCTGAAAGGCTACATTCGGTGCGATTCCAACTACATAATATTCTGGAAAAGGCAAAACTATGGAGACTGTAACAAGATCAATGGTTGCCATGGGCTAGGAGCACAGGAGTAAACAGACAGAACACAGATTTTTAGGGCAGTGAAACTATTCTCTATGATACCATAATGGTGGCCACGTCATTACACACTTGTCAAAACCCATAGAGTGCATAACTCCAAGAATGACCCTGACATAAATGTTGGGGTGTTGGGTGATAATAACGAATCAGTGTAGGTCCATGGGTTGTAAGAAATGTACCACCCTGAGCTGGGTGAGGTCCTGTATTCCTGTAATCCCAGCACTAGGGGAGACTGAGGCAGGAGGATCGCATGTTTGAGCCCAGTCTGGTCAATTTAGTAAACTAGCATGACCCTGCCTCAGAATGAAAAATATGTAAAAGGATTTGCATGTGCATTCTACATCTAGTCCTCACAAGTCTCTCAGGTTTTGGAGAAGAAAGTGCAGGTTCCTACACCCGAGTGACTTGTCCAATGTCACCCAGCTGGTCACCAAGAATCTCCAAGTGACTCTGCATCACCTGTTCTTGATCATCTTTCTGCTTCAGTTGACCATCAAAGTGATGATAATAATCATCTCCCTTGCCTGGGTGGCTGAGAGAATTAGGGGAGCCTTGGACGAGAAGCTCCTTTGCAGAAGTCTTTGCGACAGTTTCTATTTTATTAAAGGGAAGGTAGGGCAGTTTCTATGGAGGGGACTTAGGTACTAAGCTCTTGCCAAGGAAGGTTCAGTGGGAACACAAGGCAATAAGTTGTTGCCGGGATGTGAGGAAGACAGGCAGGGACGTGGGCAGGGCTGTGAGAGCCAAGGCTTCTGGGTATGGAGGGAGCTAAGCCTGGTGGCGGGGCAGGGCCATCCCTGCACACCTTGGTCAGGGCCCATCCCCAGACAGCAACCGGGGGAATCCCCAGGGGAGCAGGCAGCAGCTCCTGCTTTTTGTTGCTCAGGATAGAGCACAGAGGTGACCAGAGAGGTCCTAGCTGAGATTTCTGCAGCCACTTTGGATCCAGACATCCAAGAGTTCAAAGCCCTGCTTAGCCAGTCATTTGCTGAGTGACCTTGGATCAGTTACTTAACTTCCTCAAACTTCCATTTTCTCATCTGCAGAATGAGGGTTGTGTCTTCTCTACCTCATGACTTTGTCATAAGGATTACACGAGATAATGGGGTTGCAGTGACTCAGACCTTGTAAGTGCCGCCTAACAATCCTTTCTATCATCCTTTAGTCACCCTTCCCTGCTATATCACAGAGGGGCAGAACCCCGAGAGTTGGAGCAATCTGGCCAGGGCTACGCTGCTTAGTAATGGCAGAGCTGAGCTCCCTCCGAGGTCGTGATTTCTACCTGCCCCTTGATTAGCCCTTCCTGAGAATCCCTGACTGATGGGATAAACTGATAGCCTGCACCCTTTCTAATTAGCTGCCTCCTGACCCCATTTAGCAGTGGCTTTAGTAAACCACACATAGGGTGCTACTGCTTCCCAGCTCAGCCACTAATGTGCCTTTTGCTGGCAGTGTGGGAGGGTCTGTCGAGCAGTCCTGTCCCTGGTCATGAAGAGAGGCCGCCTTGTGGGAAGGGACTACCTGAATGGATCACATCCCCTCGTTCTCCACGAGCCCCTTGAGGATGCCACAGGCTCTTGCCTGCTGTCCTGCAGCCAGTATCAGTGTCCAGACCCCTCCTTCACCCCTGCCACCTGTGTTCCTATGACTGTGACACCTCTGCCCTCTGTCTTGAAAGAGCTGCCTGGCACACAGACCTTTTCACAGCGGCCCCTGAGACCATGACAGATGTCTCAGCATTGTGCCACAGAGCTGAGGAGCTCTGTATGCTGATGCCCCAGTGCTGAGCATTTAGTAACAAATAGGTGTGCCCAGCTAAGCCCTGGAAAGATCTTTCCACTGGGATTCTGCTCCTCTGGAGCCCCTGCCCCTGCTTGTCCACCTTCTCTGTGCCAAGTGACATGGCTACTGCCATACAAAGCCACCGCCCCCATGACCACACCTCATAACCATCACTCTTGCCCTTGCCTGTGCTACCGGTCACACCGTGGTCACCAATAACAGGTCAGTGGTGAGGGTAGTAATCTGGTAGTGGGGAGATCCCAGTGGGGTCTTACCAGCCAGTCCTGAGGGTTGAAGCAATTTGGTCAGGGTGGTGGATTAAAAACTGATGGTCAGCGTAAACACCAGCTGACCTGAATCAGCGTGGTGCTGGGCGTGGATGACCCACCTGAGGACTGTTGCCAGCTAAAAAGGAGAAGTGGCGAGAAAGGCAGTGGTGTTGTGGGTTCTCCAAAACGTTGTTGTTTGGAGCCGTTGGTTCTCCTAGAGGAGCTTGTCATGCTGGCTTCCCTAATACAAACTCAGTTGTTATCATTGGAGGAGCTCGGGACCTTGTCGCTGAGAATGGCTGCGGTTCACTTTGGGGGAGCTCTAGTCCTTACTTGGAGCATCGTTTCCTGGCTCCGGTGGGTAAGATGTGAGCTGTTTAATATCCAGGGGAAGCTGTCACACTGGCTTCCTGATATGAGCTCGACTGTTCTTATTATGGGAGCAACTCGGGATCTCACTGTCACTGAGGATGGCTTTTCGGGAGAGCCCTGGCCCTTATTTTGTACGTCACTTCTTGGCTCCACTGCAGAACCCTCAACCTACTGGCACAGATCCTCTACTGCACTGGCACAGAGTTTCTAGCTTCCACCACTAACGTTTGGGCCTTCCCAGCACAGATCCATGAGATAGACTTGCATGGGCCATTGTGGTGGGCTCTAGGTCTTTAGCTGAACTCATGCAGGTTATTGCCATGGGATCCAGGCCCTCAGCTGAATTTTCTAGGTCTTTAATGTGTGGACAGATTTCCTGCACTTCCTTTGCATTTAACTCCTTGGGTGACCATTATAAATAATACTATAAATTATGTGTCCTGTATATAATCGTTCTCCTTGTAAACCCTGACTGCAGCAGCCAAGGCTACACTGCTTCGTAGCAGGTTAGTAGCTGAGAGACCCCCAGAGGGTCCCCCAGAATGCCACCACTATACACCAGCATGTACTGCGTGGTAGCTATGAGATAGATACCACCAACTACCCCAGGTTAGAGATGGGGAAGTTGAGACAGACAGGCTGAACAGCTCGAAACTGGCAGGACCAGGAGTTGAGCCCATTGTCTAGGCCCACGTGCCTCTGCCAAACTCGGCTGGCTGCCTTGTAATCTAAGCCCATTCGCCCCACCTGCAGCTTCTTCCACCTCCAGCTGCACCCTGAGGCACAGCTGTGTCCTCTCCGCAAGTCGGGACAAGCACAGGAGGCAAATGGCCACAGGTGGGAGCCTCCTGCCTGCTTTCCCTGCCAAGGGCCCCCTCGAAGACCCCTTAGCCCTGAGGCACCAAGTCCAGGGGGGGCCACCTGGGATCCTCCCTGCGCCCCAAGCCCCAGTCAGCTGCCTGAGTCCTTCCTGCAACTTGGACCTGTCGGGGGCTGTGGAAGAAGGCCTTTGGCGGGGCTATTTTCTCCGGATGTGGTCCTCCCTGCTTCCTTTTTCACTCCTCCCTTGTGTGCATGGCCACACTAGGAGCAGACCTTGCCCCAAGCCCATGCCTTTCTCTTCCCCCATCCAGCCCTATCGCCACCATGAAAACACAGCCTGGCTTGCTCATTTCGAACAGGAATTACCTGTACAAGCCTAGCACAGGGCCAGGCAGGCAGCACGCAGCAGGTATGCATCACCTTTGCCCTGGCCCTCATCTGCTGGGAGCTAGCTTGGGCCCTGCACAATTCTCCCCTCCAGCCTGTACTCCCAGCACCCACGCAGTCAGAAGGGCAGCTGCTGGCCCATTGGCATTGTTCTACTACCTCCTCTCCTTCTTATCCTTAAGAATTCTGCAGAAGTCTTCTGAGGTTCCCTGGGCAGCCAGGTCTTGCCCACTTGCCATACCACCCTGCCCTCATTCCTTACCACACTTGCTGGGAGTTTTGGGTGCTGTTGATTCATTTGCTGTCCCTACCCTGAGCACCACGTGGATGGCTACATGTCTCTTTTTTTCTTTGGGTGACTTAACATTTCTTTTAAAAAATCATGCAAGTAGAGCTAGATGCAGTAGCACACACCTGCAATCTCAGTATTTGGGAGGCTGAGGCAGGAAGACTGTGAGTTCTAGGCTACCCTGGACTATCTAGTGAGTTCAAGGCCAGCCTGAACTATTTAGTGAGACCCTGTTTCAGACAAGATTGGGCATGTTCTGGGTGGGATGGCTGTAGACACTGTGTTTCAAAAAATCAAAGTTAGAAAAATTACACAAGAAATTATAAACATAGTCATTGTGAAAAATAAAAGAAAAGTAAAACAATCCACAAAGAGTCTAAACTCTAACTGGCTCCTTGCAAAATACCATAGAGTTAGTAGCTTTGTGTATTTCTTGTTCTGCATTTTCTCTCTCCACATTTATTTAGTACTTTTTACATCAATAAGAATAACCTATAAGCATTGTCCTGTGGCTTGCTTTCTTAACTTAATAACAAATTGTGTGTGTGACAGGCAGAACAATGCTCCTCAAAGACGCACACACCCTAACCTAGCAGATGCATGGATATGTTCCCTACATGGCCCAAAGGGCTTTGTGGATGGGATGCAGCAGTCGCCCTGGAGTTGGGAGGTGATCCTCGATGATCTGGGTGAGGCTGATGTAATCAGGAACGAGGAGGGCTGGAGGAGGACACAGGTGAAGATATTACCCTGTCGGCTTTGAAGATGCCCTCGGGAAGAGGTAAGGAAACAGCTGCTTTCCTGGAGCATCTGAAAGGAAGCAGTCTGATGTCACCCTGACTTTTGCCCACTGAGACTTCTGACCCACAGAACTATCAGGCGATAAATTTGTGTTATTTCAAGCCAGTAAGTTTATGGTAATTTGTTATAGCAGCAATTGGAAACTCATAGACTGGGTATCCAGCTGAAATAAACAAGAATATTTATGGCAGCAATTAGCATTTTTTGAGTGAGTACTATATATATGCCAGCTGCTGTTCCAGTGCTTTGTATGCTATGCTAGTATGGTAGGGTTGTTGTAAGCAAATAGCACATACTAGGTAGCTTATTTGCTCACAGTTCTGGAGGCTGGAAGACCAAGGTCAGGGCGCAGGCAGGGCTAATTTTCTGGAGGCCTCTCTCCTTGGCATGCAGTTGGCTGCCCTCTGGCTGCCTCTGCCTGTGGCCCCCCATCTGCACACATGCACCCCTGGCGTCTGCATGTCCCCACATGATCTTTTTTTGATGTGTGCTCCTCCCTGGCATCCCTTCTGTTATGAGGACATCAGTCAGATTGGGCCAGGGCTACCTTAACGTTTTCACTCCCATCACCTCTTGAAAGGTCCCATCACATTCTGAGCTTTTGGGGGTTAAAGTTTCTACATGGGGATTTGCGGGGCACACAGCTTATTTTATTCACGCTCCACCATGACCTGGTGAAATAGAAAACAGGAAAAAATGGTGGCACAGAGTAGTTAGATTACTCAGAAGCTTCCACTGTCTTCTCACTCTAGTTCGGAGTGTGCATGTCAGGATGCCACCGTCAGAGTCCTCCACTGGAAGTCCCAGACTCCAGTACCCAGATGTCCCCAGAGAATTCCTAACCATGACATTTCTGTTCAGCTCAGTTTGCAAAGGAAGGATGGCTAATGACCCGGCCAGCTGTTTCCTGGATGCAGGTGGCCCAGCCAGCACCCACAGTAGGGTGGGGCCTATCCTCACCCAACCTGACAACTTATTTTGATCACTGTGGCAAAGGGCACAGCTGCCCATAAGGCGCAGGCAAATCTCTGGCTGGCCACCCAACTCAATGGGAGTGACCTTGTTACTTAGAAGGGAGGGCAGAGAAGGACAGCCTCAAAGTCCTCAGTCCTCAGAGCACAAAGTTCCGGGAGTACCTTGCATGTCAGAGCTTCAGCTTGCTGTGACTGAGGGCGCACACACACACACACACACACACACACCCCGTTCCTCTCTGGACCACTTACCCTACTCCATCCCAATCAGTGATAACTCTTGATCCAATATGGCACCCATAGAAGGGTATCAGGTGTCCAAATAAAAGCAGAAATAACCCCCATTTTAGGATCACTTTAATGTGAATATTATGCATTCCATTCTTCCCACTCAACTATCTGTGGTTGAATTTCCTAACATTCCCAGGGCAGAATGTCACCCAGTCTTTGCTTGAGCTCCTTCAGAGATTGGGAGTTTACCACCTTCCAGATCAGCCTCTAACATCCTAAGGCAGTTCTTGTAGCTGGAGACTTCATTCTCACTTGTCCTGTCGGCTTCCTGGTTGGTCCCCTCAGGAGACTATGCCCTGTTCCCCATGACCTTTCAGATAAATGAAGGCAGATGATGACTCTTTCTCAAAGAAGAAACACTGGGGAGCTTTGAAGCAGGAAAGAAATCCAGCCCTTTCAAACTCTAGGGAAGATCTACAGAGTGTCAGACCCACTTCCTACCTATGAACCCACACATGGGTTTGGGACAATGGTGTGGTGAATCTCTCGGGCCTTCTTTTTGCAGATTACCATAGCCTTGCCATGGGAGGGCCTGTGTCTGCTGTCTGGGTCCTGGGGGAACGTTTCCGGGTTCATAGTCCTGGAGACAGGGACACAACATCCTGGGAAGAATGCTGTGCTTGGAAATCGATCAGCCTGGTTTTACCACTTTGCAGTTGGGATCCCTTAAGCATGTTGCTTAAACTCTCAGAACTTTAGTTCTGCCCTCTATGAAATGGCAAAACACCTATTGTGTTGTTAGGAGGTTCAAATGATCTTACATATGGGAAAAATTCTTTGTAAATCAGAACAGATTCTGCAAATGATTAACCAGTTCAAAAGGTAAGTCATGGAGCTTGTGGAACTTGGAACTCCTTTGTCCTGGCCCTCCTGGTAGGTGAATGTCTACAGCAGAGTTGGTTTTAAGAGGACATCGGCTTCCTCCTCAAGCCCTGGTCCTGGCTCCTAGGGCTCCCTAGCCCCCCATGCTGCACCACCCCAGGTCACTCCCTCAGATCTCCGGGAGAGGCCCCTGAGCTCAAGTGCTTTGGACCTGGCTTTGGAGATCTGGGAATATAAAATGAATTTCCTGAGGCCAGGTTTGGGTGGGGTCTCTAAACTTTCTAGGTCTCCTCCCTTCCCCTCCCCTCTCTTCCCCTCTCCTCCCCTCTCCTCTCCTCTGGAGGCCCCAGGGCTGTCTCCTCAGAGCTGCTCCTGCATAGCCTCTCTTTGTCGTGGCCCCCATTACTCCTTGCCCAGCCTTTAATTTTGGCAAGTTAATTCTAATCTCCAATTAGACTGGATTTTATTGAGAGATGCAAGGAGGAGTCAGAAGTTGGGGAAATCCACCTAATGATAGTGGAGGACTCAGGGTCTCATTTATTCCAGCCCCTCACTGAGCATCCGAGGCCTGGGGGTGGAGGTTCCCTGGGTTGGTCAGTGCTGGGCTGGGTTTGCTGTGTGGGAGTCTCCTGTCCAAAGCGAGGGCTCTTTCTGCCTTTTCTCTGCCCTGTGCCTTTGACCCTGTGGCCTGTGACTCCATCATGACCCTGTGGGTATTCCAGTGACCAGGCAGAGGTGGCTGTCACACTCACCTCCTGGCATCGAGGGAGCAGAAAAGCCAGGAGCCTCCACATACAGCAGCATGTTGCCACCGGCCTAAGCCTGATCCAGTTTATCCTGAATTAGCAGAAGCGCCTGAAACATGTCCTCCCCAGGTGGGGCGGGCTGGGCAGCTTGTCCTCCCTTGTGCCAGCCACAAGGCACCCTAAGGCAGCCTGGGGTGGGGGAATGGAAGCGAGATCTGGATTTTCTGTGGGGTGGGGGACAGGTAACGTGTTTCACTTGGGACCTGTTCTACCCCCCAGGGGTGCAGCATGGGCCAGCAGAGGTGTTTGCCCAGGCACAGGCAGGTGCAGGGCTGTACCTGTGGCCTCCCCTGTCTGCCCCAGCCTCTACTCAGGCTTCCCAGCTATAAAGCAGGAACAAGTCCCATCCCTTACCTGCCTGGGGGGACATTGAGCAGAGGTGAGATAATGTCTGCGCTGCTCACACTTCACGGAGGGAGGCAGTCTCTAGACAGAGTCTGTTTTTACTATCTAGAGCTCAGCCTGGCTCCTTCCTGAGCCCCTGACTGCTTCTGGCCCTCCTGCAGGAACCACAGGCTCGGGTGCTGGGTGCAGGGAGGGTGGATCTCCAGGGCCAGCTCAGAGCTCTGGAGCCTGAGGCCCTGGGCCCAGATTAACTCCTGCACAGCCCATTGTTCAGGGTTCAAGGAGCCACCAGCCACTCCTGGCATTCTGGTTCAATCAGGAATGGGGCGGCTAGGTGTGGTTGGGGCCTAATGAGTAGGGTGTGCCTGGAGGAGGTAGCAGCAGGGTGACAGCTGTGGGCAGGTCCCCACCCAAGCAGGTGGGTGGGTGGCTTGCGCAACAGTCACCTGTGTACTAGGGCACATTCTCTCCGTGTGTTTATTTTTAAAAAAACAAACACTCACCTTTGGAGGCAGTGGTGGAGCTACTTCTAAATATACAAAAGGCGTTGTGTTAATACTGGTGAACCTCCACATCTATTGTACTAGGAAAGCTAGTGCAAGTGTGGAAAGTTTTCACCACTTACTTAGGCAGAATGCCCCAAGCAGCACGGCTCCTAGCTTCCCCGGCTCACCCCTTCCCCACTGTTTTCAAAAGGGAAAGCGTTCCACAGTGCCCCTCTGGGTGAGGATTGCGGACAGGTGCGACTCTGTCCCTCCCTCCTTCCCTCCTTCCCTCCCTCCTCAGGGGTCCCAGGTGTCTCCTGGCCTCAGGAGCGGTGCAGGTGCAGGCGCAGGTGACCACACCCAGCACCTGGGCTCCTCTCCCTGCCTGCTGATGGAAGCCACGTTCTGAGCCTGCTTGGTTTCCATGCCCAGGGCTGATTGGACTACGTCAGTCCTCCAAGGCAAGACCAAGCGACCTCTGCATACTGACCACAGAGCCCTGCAGGTCTCCCATCTCGCAGGAGAGCTTGGTGGGGCTGGGACCGGGGAGGAGATTGTCTTTGTCGGGTGTGCCCCTGGGACCTCACTTTGCAGGCCCCCCTGGCAGCTGGAGAGTCCCAGTGAGACAGTGGCAGTGGCTTGTGGTCACCAGAGGCCTCGATGGGAAAGCTGCGGAGTGGACGAGGACAGGCAGGCAGGCCTGAGAGAAAACCCCAGATGGTCCACGTGTGTGACTGCATCTCCCGCGGCAGCCGCTTGGGTCTAACACAGTGAGATCCTGGACGCTCCCGACTTGGAGGTGGGCTGGGACCTGGAGTGGACGTGGTAGACTCCCTCCCTCTATCACACTCACCGAGGCCACGGCAGGGCCTCTGCTGACACTCACCTGGTCGTTTCCTCTGTGGACGCTGGAAGAACAAGCTGTCCTTTGGAAGCCTCACCTCTGGGCTCTGCTCCAGGTCCCTCCCGGCATCACCAATGCAGGCGCCACAGGGCAGCAGGTGGTCGCCGCCTTTCTGTACACGCCCGGGGGATGACACGCAAACCTGCTCACTCTCCCTTCCCGCCTGGTGTGCTCCGTGTCCAGCCGTAATGGCCCCCTTCAGGTTCCTGGACACACCGAGCTTTACCTTCCACCTGCCGCACTCTGTGATACGCTCTAATGCTCTTTGCATCCCTATTTAAAAAATTGTTTATTTCAGAAAAATTAAAATCTCCCTTCCCCCATCTTCTGGAGAGCATTGTTCTGCCATGTCCTTAAAATCTGACTCAGTGCTGGGATTGTTTGTAGGAATCCCGGGTTATATTGTTAGAGCAGGGGCAGCCATGTTGGGGGTCTTTTCAGTCTTGCACGTGAGCTGACATCGTGATGGAGCGAAGAGGGAGCAGGGGGCGTGTCTCACTTACTGCGAGACCTTGGGCAACTCCATTTCTATTCTAAGCCTCTATTTCCCCATCCGTGAAATGGGAATGACGGCTGCCTCCCAAAGTGTCACATGGACAACTCGGTGTTGCTCCCAGGAAGGCTTTGAGTACGGACCTGCCGTGTAGGTGGCGCTTCATCAGCTTCCGGTCTCCTCCCCTCCCCCACAGTCCATGCCAAAGACCAGGAGCCCAGCAGTACGAGCAAAGTTCAAGCCCTAGGAGTGGGGGGAGATGGGAGGCCTGGTCAGCCAGGGTGGTGGGCACCATGAAGCCTGCGGTTCATGACCCCCCATGGTGGTGGCCATCATACTTGTTTCTCAATTAGCCTGAGTCCATGAATTTATAACTTGCTGCTTCCCATTCTTTTGCCACCTGGACGCAATATCTGCCCCCCCCCGCCAATTGTCCACGTTGCTCCTCTGTCCTGTGACAGGTTTTGGCCAGCCCTCCTGCTGGGGACAGGAGTCCCTCGGTGCCCAGTTCCCAGCCCTGCCCCATTCTCAGTTCCTGGATTGACAGAGCCAGGACGCATGGAGAGGCCCAGCCACGGCCGAGGACTCGGCGCAGACAGTTCTGAGCCAGCCCCTCCCCAGGTGCCGTGGATGTTAGAGACAGCGTCCAGTGGACGAGGCATCTAGAGGCCGAGGCTGGGAGCTGGGGGCATCGTGGTCCCCCGGCTGCCTCCTTCCCTCTGCCCCGCCCCACGCAGTGCACAGCTGACAGTGTGGGGAGGCTTCTCCTCCTCGTAAGTGCAAATCTCTGGGGGCCTGGGCTTAGACAATGGATTAAAGGGTGAGGTCTGTGTTAGTACTGACTTTTCCAGCCCCACCAACACCATCTTCCGAGACACTGGGCTGGGGGTGCTGTGGAGGGGAGCGGGTGCAGCCAACTGCAGAGAGACAGCAAGCCACGGGCAAGTCCAAGCTCCGGAAAATTCAGGAGCCACCCCTACCCCAGTCCCTTCCTCCTGCCCGGCTCTGTCCTGGATTGTCAGCTAAGTGGGCAGAGTGCGGTCACTGCCTGGGTAGTGGGGTAGGAATGGGGAAAGGCGAGACCCACTATGGAGGTGCTAGAAACCAGGATCTCTGGGGCAGAATCCATTACAGGGCAGTTCTGAGCTTTCATCTCCCAATGCGTGGCATGAACCACGCGAAAATTTGATAACTTCTCCCCTCCCAACCCATCATGGTGCCACCTGGGAAGCCACGACACCACTGGGAGGCACTAAGTGGCCACAGGCAGGTCAGGGCCAGGGTGTGGGTGGCCTGCACACAGTGGCTGGGGCCTGTTTTAATTTTCAATGTATTTTACTTTTATTGTAGGAAAATAAATATACCTGACATTAGATCTACCTTGCCTGTTTTGTTTGTTAGTTAGTTAGTTTGTTTTTTGAGATGGGGTGTCGCTATACAGTTCAAGTTGGCCTTAAACTCACTGTGTAGCCCAGGCTGGTCTTGAACTCGAAAGGATCCTCCTGCCTCAGCCTCCCAAGTGCTAGGATTACAGGCATGTGCCACCACATACCTTACCTGTTTTATTTTTTAAGAAACTACAAATTTATTGTATTAGGAATCAACTTGTTTGTGCTTTGAATTATCATAAGTAAGATCTGTTAGGTTTTTAAATGGTAGCATATATTTTTTAAAAATTATAGTAAAGTACACATGAAATGTACCATCTTAACCATTTTTAATAGCACAGTTAAGTAGCCTTAAATGTATTGTCATTGTTATGCAACCAACCTCCAGAAATTTTTATCTTGCAAAACTGAAGCTCTACCCATTAAACAACTTCCCATTTCTCTTCTCTCCAGTTTTTTTTTTTTTTTTTTTTTTTGAGACAGGGTCTTAGCTATGTAGCCCAGGCTGCCCTCAAACTCACAGTAATCCTCCTGTCTCAGCCTCCCAAGTGCTGGGTTTACTGGTGTGTACCATCATGCCTATTTTTTCCTTTTTCTTTTTTTTATAAATAAAGGTTTACTCTCTATCCAGTGAGATGGGTAGATTGTAAGTGTAGAATTCAATGAATTTTGACAGGTGCATAACCACAGTTTCAAGCAGGATACAGTGCGTCTCCCCACAAATTGCCTTCTTTTGTTTTCCTGGCAATTGCCACCCCTTACCCTGAGGCAGCCAATGTCCTGATTTTTATCATCATAAATTAGTTTTGCCTGTTCTAGAAGGTTGCATGACTGGAATTGCACCAGAAGTACTTTTCAGTGCTGGTTCCTTTATTTCAATGCATTGTTGAGATTCACCCACATTGCATCCATTGGTTTTTCGTTTTTATTGCTGATTAGTGTTCTGTTACTAGAAGAGACCACCGTGTGTTTATGTATCCGCCTGTTGATGGGCCTCTTGGGTTGGTACCAGTTTTTTGCTCTTTTGAATAAAATTGCCTCGGAACATTTTTTGGATTAGATTTTCACTAAAAATATGTTTTCATTGCTCTTGGATGAATACTTGGGAGTGGAACTGGTGACTCATAGGGTGATATGGTTAACTTTATAAGAACTTGCCTGACAGTTTTCTAAAATGGTTGTACTGCTTTATATCCTCACCAACAATGTATGAGTTGTAGTTGTTCCTTGTCCTCACCAGCATTTGTGATTGTTGGTCTTTTTAAGTTTAGCCATCCTAGTGGGTGTGAAGGGTTATTGTGCCAAGGTGTTAATTTTGCATCTGCTGACTAATACAATGTTGTGCAATTTTCATTTGTTTACTAGCCACTTGCAATCTCTCGTGACATGTCTGTTCAAGTCTTTGGCTCACTTGTATTTACTGAGCTATGTCTTTGGTTTTATTTTTATTATTGATTTGCTGGCATTTATACATTTTGGGTATGGGAACTTTGACTGACATGTTTCATGAATTACTTTTTTCAGACTGGCTCACCTAATTTCTTAGCAATGTCTTTTGAGTTAAGAAAATGCTGATGGAGTCCAATAATCAATCTTTTCCTTGTTTTATTTTGGTTTTTGTTTTTTGAGACAGGCTCTCACCATGTAGTCCAGGCAGGCCTTGAACTTGCAATCCTCCCAACTCAGCCTCTCAAGTGCTGGGATTACCATGCTTGACTTTATTGATGCTTTTAAAAAATAGTTTTTGTACTTGGGGGACCCATTTAAGAAAACACTGCCTTCTGCAAAGTCATGAAGATGTTCTCTATTCTCTTTTAAAATATTCATAGTCTCGGATTATTCGCTAAGTTCTGTGTCTATCGCCAAATGATTTTTGAGTATGATATGATGTGATAGGATGAGTCACTGCTCCTTTTTTGATATCCAATTGTTCTAGCTGCCATTAAAATTAAGCCCCCCGATCAAATCACATTGGTTCCTCCATTGGCAGCCAGTGGGACACATGAGTGGGATACATCAGCTTCCAGACACTGCTCTTTCCTTGACCCCATTGTCTATTACGCCAACACCGTATTATCACGATTGCCACAGCTTCACACCATTCTCTGTGGGGCAGCATAGTTTTGAAATATCAACCCACTTGCTCCAGCATTTATTTTCTTTACCCTTCTCACCACACAAGCAGTTGTGTGCTGACGGCTAAAGGGAGGCAGGCATAATAGGCTGCAGCACAGAAATAAAGGGGTCTGCCTGACTCTGATCCTCAAGGCCAAGTCTTTAAGGGAGCAGACACAGAGCCTGGGGGAAACTGTATGGAGACAGAGCAGCTGCTTCTCTTGCTTCGAGCCAGCTGGCCTTCAAACTAGAGAAAAATCTCCAGGGTATTAGAGAGCAAACAGCTATGCACCCTCTGTCTTGGGTTAGGGTCTCAGGAGCCAGCAAAACTCAGGAGGGGGTGCAGCCGGCAGGCAGAGCCTCCCCTGTCTCTGGATGTTCCTGTGGCCGCCAAATGGCTCCTGGCCTCTCCGTGTGGCACAGAGAGAGCTGCGCCATGGGGTCAGGGCAGTGGCCATCCCATCAGAGGCCTGCATGGCTGCATGACCCCAAGGAAAGTCCCCCAGTGCCTTGGTTCTCTGTGAACCTCACAGAAAGTCACACTAAGAACACACGGCAGGGGATTCTGCAACGACTGATTAATTTTTCACCACTCTGGTGGCGAGGGGTCTCAGTTGAGCTACAGGAAAGGAAATAAAGTGCTGTCTTTTGGATACCCAAGTGAGTTGCTCAAGGTTTCTTCCTGCTTTCTGCGGATCTTCTAAGGAAGCAAGCCTGATGTCAATGAAGAGCGGTTAGCAGCACCGAGGGGACTGGAGCTGGTGCGAGGAACCAGGGGAACCCGGGATATCGGGCTGCCCATCTTACTTATGTTCCAGCCCCTGTGCTTGAAAGATCGGGGTGCCGTCAAACCATTCACCCCCACAACGTGTTCCTCTGAGTTCCAGCTCCTTTTTCCTGAAAGGTTTTAATGAAGTCCTTCCATTTAATGCATTGCTGTCACCTTGAGCAAAGGAAATTCTGTGGGGTCCCAGGCAGTAGCCCTTAAGATCTGAGCTAAGTTTGCAACAGTGGCCTTCCGGGAGCTGAGGCTCTGAGTGAGGACCTTGCCTTGTGCTCCTGGCTGCACTGAACATTGAGGCGGGGCCGCCTCATGCTTCGAGGTCCAGGTGTTATTTTCCATACCATCCAAATCCTGACTACACCCATTCTAGGTATGGGGAAACTGATGCTTCGCCCTATTTATCAAGTGCCAGCAAAGTCTGGCTTGTATGTTGTTTTGCTTATATGAGCATATTCAGCTTGCACCATAACTCTAAGAATGTTAAGAGACATTTCAGAATGCATTGAATGAGTACATTCCTTTGCTGTGATCCCATGTCCACCAAATGTTCTGAAAAGAGACTTGGAAAATGGAAAAGAGACCAAAAATATTTGCTTGGCTGACGCAGGATTGGAGAAACCCACACCCACTGCACGCACGCACCCCGAAGGGTGGGCCCTGGGATTAGGGCCCTTTCAGAGGTAGCCAAGGTTGGCAGCCAGCTTTGGGGCTGCCCCTGGGCCTGGCTGTGCTGGGGTGGGGCCAGGGTACCTGGAGCAGAGGAACAAAGTCTCCTGGAGTTCAGGGAGCCCCTATGTCCGTGACCTGGAAGATTTTGACCTGTCGCTCTGTGCTGAGAACACTACCATCACTCAGGGGCTTTGGCATATGAAGAAATGGGCCTTCTAGTTCATTGCTAAATAAAGCCCAAGCCCCCCTCCCCCTCTCCCCGGGCCCCCCGTGGCTTAGACTCCCGGTGCAGCTCTGCCCGGCTATGCAGGAGGGAGTGCTGAACTTGCTCACCCTCCCAGCAGTCAGGCCGTGACGCACATGAGCCTTACTCATCCCTAAGCCATCGGTTGTGTTTCCAGGAGTGAGTAATTCTGGGAGGTGGCAGGGGGAGGACTCGAGGCTGGGGGTGGGATGATGCTGAAGAGGTGATGTATCCCAGAAGAAGCCTCATCCCTCCCACTCCCGAAGTGGGGAATACTCCTCTTGTGGAGGAGAGACGCGTCCTTCATCTGCTCCGCAGCAGGTGTGCGTGCACCGAGCTGGGCGCCCAGGACACTGGAGCCCAGGGCAGCAGGGCCTTCTCCTTCCCTCCCAGGCAGCGGGCTTGCCCCGAGGAGAGATGCCAGTCAGCCTTTTTTTTTTTTTTTTGACATATTAATAAAAACCAAACCAACACCTTTCTAGCACTATATTCTACTGTGACCTTTCAAAGGGAGCGAGTCAGAGACGGATTTTGTCACATCACTTGCTATGGTCCCATCAGTGACAACTAGCCCAGGCCCTCCACCCTTGGGATGAGAGGCTCCCTCCGAGCAGAGGGCCTGGCCGGCCTTGGGACCTGTTTTCCCTCCACCATCAGCTCTTCGCAGCCGGGTTCAGCCTGACTTGGGGAGGGTGGGCCAGTTCAGTGCTCCCTCCTGCAGAGCCAGGCAGACCTTTACCAGGACAGGTCCTCACCCCTTTTCACGCTGGGCTCCAAGAGGTCCCACTGGTGGATCCTTTGGCTGAGGGTCAGTTCTAGAGCACTCCCCCTCTGCCCGCCCCTGGGCTGGGCCCAGGAGACCTGGTGCCTGCAGAGTGTAGCTGCTTCCAACTAAGCAGCAGGTGGAAGAACCAGGAGGCAGGAGAAGGATGCAGGGTCATGCGTGGGGCCAGCACACACTGTGTGAGGTGACCAGGTGCCCTTCTGGCCCACGCCTGAGGAGTTGAGAACAAGCCATCAGCATTTCAGCCACGAACTCGGCATCTGAACCCTGCGTCTTCACGCCTCCTGTTTCCCAGCCCGCTCGTTCCCAGAGCACCATTACAGTGCACCCTTAGCTTCCTGCAGGAGGAGATCGAACAGGCCACATGCCTGGGAAGAGAACTTGAGTTTTGTGGATTTCACCATGGATCATCACAGACTTTCCCCACGAGACAGATATTATCATACTTGTTGTGCAGCTGAGGAAACAGAGGCTTCAGGGCTATGTACCTGGGGCCACATTGCCCAGCTAGTAAGTGATGGGTGCCGGACGTGAATCCAGTGTGATGGTGTGGTGATTATCTCCTGGGACCATGCTGCCATTGAACGTGGACAACAGCCCCAAGAAAGCTCCCTATACCACCTCATCCCCAGATGCTGGCCTCGGACAGAGACCAAAGCGGGAGTCGTGGATCAGGAAGATGACTTCAGGGTAGATGCTGGCATGGGCTGACTTGTGCTCCTGTCCCTCAGAATTCATGCTAAAATGCTCAGAGAAAGGCCACTGAAAGAGGTAATGAGGTTAACACAAGGTCACCAGGGTGAGCCCAATGTGACTTGCATCCTTCCAAGAGATTTGGACAAAGATACAGAGGGACAACTGAGGGAGACACAGGGAGAAGACAGCCAGCTGCAAGCTGGAGAAGGAGGTCGGAGGAGAAACCAGCACTGTCCATTCCTCTCAGACTTCCGGCCCCCAGAGCTGTGAGAGAATAAATTCCCACCCTGGGAGCTGCCCTGTGTGAGGTACTCTGTCACAGCAGCCCCTCTCTGCTTAAAAAGTCACCCTGGGTCCCCAGCCCCAGCACACAGTAGGGACAGAATCCATATTTGTCAACCAGCTGGAAGCAGGAAGTACCACGAGCACCGGGCCTGTCCAATAGGCAGAGACAAATCAAATGCTGAATTTTGCAACCAGCCTCCTTCCTTCTGTTGAAACTTCCTGTTTCTGAGGAACAGAGATTTTTACAGATCCCAGAGGGCATCCAGTAAACCCAACAGCTATTACCAAATCATTCTGGTTTTGATGAGCTCAGGGCGTATGAATCAGAAGCAGGCAGCCTTGCGTTTCCCTTGAAATAGACCCAAGGTTAAACGTTGGAGGGAGAAACAAAAATACGTGTGGGAAGTTAGTGGCAGCAGGAAACATGGGCAGTGTTGGTGTCCAGGTCCAGGCGGGAATGGGCACTCCCTTCTGCATGGGACAGGCCTGCTCAGAGCCTGAGAGATACCCCAAGCTGCTGTCTGTGCAGGAGAAAGCCTCCTGACACCCAGCCCATTCTTACTGTGCTCGCTGGGCCTCCTGTTTACAGGAGAGAATTCCATCTCCAAGAACAGTGGCACATGCCTGCGATCCCAGCCTCCGGCAGGCTGAGGGCAACTCAATAAGAGCTAGCTCAATCCAAAGGCCCTGAGAGAGAGAGAGACAGACAGACAGACAGGCAGACACAGAGAGACAGAGACAGAGATTGAAATATGAGAATTTCAGGGCTGAGAGTCACTCCTGAAGTCCTCATCCTCTTGATGGCTGCCGCACCTGGCTCCTGTAGAAGGGAGCCCTGGTGGCTTCCCCAGAGACAGGGCAAAGACAGGGTCTGCACAGCTAGGAGCTCCAGCTTCCGACTTAGGAGCCAGGCCCTTGGTCTTGAGATGGAATCCGACAGGATGAGGGTGACAGGCTGGCAGGTGTCAGGTCACCGTGGGGCTGGCCGTTTGTAAGGACATCCTGTGAAACTGGCAGTGTCTGGGCAGGACTGTGAGGAACTGCTGACCCTGGAATTGAAGCAGGAGGTTGCAGGAAGCTCTTTAGTGGTGAGCAGGGGCTTGCAAGTGGCTGGGAGCCCCGGCTTCTGAGTCTAGCTCTCTGCTGCCTGGTGACCAGAGGTCTGGAAGCTCAGTCCTCTGCTGAACCTCAGCCTTTACACCTGCCAGCTGGGGACAGCAGGCCACTTCTGAGGATAGATGAGGGTAGCATCGATGATGCGTGACAAAGCCCCCAGCGCAGACTGAACACCGCTAGACTTGGTGGCTGCAGCTGGCCCTGCCCCCAGAGTCTGTCAGGGTCCCACTTGCTGGCCCAGGTGGGGCTGCTCTCTAAGGAGAGGAACTGTGACCACGTGTTTCCGTGTTGACACTTGTGGGATCCTCAAGGCCAGAAACGGCTTCTTCAGGATCTGGCTGCCCGGCCCGCTTCAGGAGAATTTCCCAGCTCTCTTTAGGTCTCAGGGCCGCCTTTCTCGCATCAGTCTCCCCTCCAATGCTCTCCCTGATGATCTTCCTGCACCCCGGACTCCCTGCCCTACTCCACTTGGCTCCCCTCCCCCCAGTTTTAGGCAGTGCCCTCTTCCCTGCCTCACCTCCCAGGGGAGTCTTTCCCAGTCACTCCCTCTGGACGGAGCCTGTCAGTCCGTCTGTCTGTCTGCCATGCCCCTGGCCTCCTCCCTCACATCCCTCACACCTCCCACCCACGCTACTTCCCCTCTGGCTCCCAGGCCCTGGTAGCCATCTCTCCCTCGGGGTGGCCTAGCCCTGGGTCTGAGACATAATAACAGCTCAACAAACACGTGTTAACCAATTAATGGCTTACTAAATGAGCGACTTCTCTGGGATACGAAGCCCATTCCTATAAATGAGTCACCAGCCTGAGCCACCGGGCCCCACCCCCACCCCTGACCCTATCGAAACCCTCCCCGTGATGACGTCATCATTACCCTTAATTCTCAGAATCACCCGGCCTCCTTCCTTCTGCTTGGCCCCTGTCTGCTTCTAGCCCCCTCCCCCTGCTTCCTTTTGTCCCTGCCCCCGGCGGCACGTCTAAATAAGGCAATGTTCCTCTAGCGCCCAGCACTGCTGGGGTTTTCATCTAGTGAGCCGGGAAACTGTAGGATGAAGTCCGGAGGTCGGTCTCCAGCTGATGGAGGACAGATAAGGTTCCTGTGGGACAACTGGGGTTGGGGCAGGGCACCACTGCCACAGTCAGCCGGGCAGCAGGGCTCGGGTCCAGGGGGACAGGGGGGCTGTGCTGAGAGGTTCAGCCCCCACCCCCACCCTGGTCTGAGTGTCCCAAGCATCCCTGCGTGGGCAGGCGGTGGACCTGGGCTGCCTGTGGCCATCTGGGGTGGGGGGATCAACCGTCCTTCCCAGCCCAACCGAGCTGAGCCCAGGGACACCACCTGCCTCTTTGGCCCCCCTCCCCCGCCCCTTCCCTTCTCTCTAAATGTCACCGAGGTGACTCTGCTGTCTCTCCGAAGGAGTGGCAGCTCCTGGCGTGCCTCTCCATCACTGCCACTTTTCCTGTGGTGCGCTTTGCACGAGAATGAAAAAAAAATTAGGACCCTGCTTTTGGAAAATGGATATTTATAAGGTTCTCAGAAGAGAACTGAAGGAATGTTTTGCGATTCTTTAAAAAATACACAGATATCTGAAAGCTTTCGAGGTTGGGAAAAAATAAGATGAGGATGATGAATAAAAGGGCTGCTACCTCAGGCATCGGGTGTGAAACGCGTGGCAGTCAGTAAGGCGGAAACATTTTGTAAATCAGTAAATGTAAACAAATGCAAGAAGGGTGGATAGACGAAGGATGTTTAAGGATGTTTCTCGGCAGGGTCATACGGGGTAGAGGAAGCCTGAGCTGTCACCAGCAACGTGTGGGGCTCTACCTTCCCGCCACAAGTCTGGTACCTCCTGGTCTGTCTCCTCTGGGGACTCGAGCATCTGGGGCAAGACCCTCAGTTCCCCTCACAGGAGCCGGCACACAGGGGCTGCCCAGTGGGTGGGGCGACCCTATAATCTACTGTCCAAACTGGGACACTTCAAGAATGAAGGGAGGCTACTGGGCATAGCAGTCTGCCAGATAATGAGTCCTGGAGCTGAAACATCTATGGTTTCCTATATACTCTGTGTCACTATCAAGAAATTCTTCCAGCTGAGCATGGTGGTGCATGCCTGTAATCCCAGCACTCTGGGTGGCTGAGGCAGGAAGATGGCAAGTTTGAGTCCAGCCTGGGCAACTTAGTGACTTACTTATCAAGACCCTGTCTCAAAAACAAAAACAAAAACACATGTAGCTCAATGTGAAGGCTTTGGGTTCAATCCCACTACTGCCAAGAAGAGGAAAAAGAAGAGAGACTGTGTGTGTGGTGGGCACATGTCAGCGTGTGACTCCATTTCTGGCTGTGAGTGTCTTGTGAACCAGGACCCTGCTAGAGGGAGCAGGGTGAGACTAAAGGGCCCTCTGCTCTGCTCGGAGCGTCCTGCACCTCAGGAGGCGTGCAGCCGGGTGCCTTAGCTTCTCGGTGGCATGTAGTCCACGTGGCAGACCCTCCTGTTACAGGTGAGAGTTAGAGATGTTAAATTGTGTGCACAGGGTCACACAGCTACCTATGTCTGAGCTCTGACCCACATGCATCCAGGTCTTGGGACACCGAAGGCAGAGTGGACCAAGCCACACTGGAGAGCCCAGGGGAAGGGCCTGCAAGGCCTGACCAGGCTGATGTGGAGGAGATGGGTGGCCAGGGCCAGCACCCTTCTTTCTTCTTGGATTCCAAGACCCTCTGTGCCAAGTGATGGAGGAGGTTGGCCAGGGCTGCGACTCAGCCAGAACAGGGCTCAGCCAGGGTGCTGTAAAGGTCCAGGTTGGCCATTCTCAGGGGCTGGTCTCCACCTGCCCTCCAGCGGCTGCAGGTTCTAAGAGGGAGCCAGCCACGCACAGCTCACTGGCGCCCTCTAGTGCCTGTCTCTTGTGGTTGACCTGCCCCGCTAGGGACTCAGGTCACACCAGCTCTCCTGAGCC